>BLKR01004090.1:0-120549 GCA_011170035.1 Teleogryllus occipitalis | reverse complement strand
AATGACGTGTCGTGTGAACAAAGTATTTAGAAATAATTTACTTTCTTAAAGTTAAAATATATGCTTAATTTTTCGAAATGTCAATTTAGAAGAAAATCTACACATCTGACAAAGCATAGTTTTTTAGTTGTTAGGAAACATGTTTAGAAAATAGCTTGCTAGTAAACATTAGAAGTATTTTGCTAGTAAACATTTCATTAGAGAGCTCTCAAGAGAGCCGGTGTATAAATTAAAACACTTGAATTTTTTCGGGAAATAAAACGCTCCTTCGCGATTAAAAGCATTATCCCCAAAATTACAATATTGACGATGTGTCACTATTTTCGAGCACAGAAGATGTGAATTTTGTGATTAGAAAAAATTAGGATTCTTTAGGATTCTCGATGTGATGTAACCAAACAAGGATTAAATATTTAATAGGACGGTCGCGTACCTCTGGCCGCCTACTCACGGCGGCACGCGGCGACGGAAGGCTTGTTCCTTCTGGGGCGAGCGGGCGAGGGTGCATGATGCACGGGGGAAGTACGCTACCGACGCACCGCAGGCCCACGCCCGGGCTTTTCGGAGAATTCTGCATACCAGAATTATGACAAAGTGCTTTCAGGCAGCAACATAACATTACACGGCGATTGGCCGCCCACGCGTCACGCGGGTTTTACGGGCCTATCGCTGTTAATCAGAGGCGCGTGCGACGTGTCCCTGACGCATCTGCGTGGATCGCAGCCGAAATCTGTACCGGCCACTTATATCGGACAGAACATGGAGGAAGGTACTTACTTGGCTTTCCGGGAGATGCCGCGTCCAGGGCACAGGTGCCGACGTTTCGGTCGCCATTCTGCGACCTTCATCAGGGCGTAGTATTGCGCGAAGATGGCCTGCGCACGTGGTTTTTATTTGGTTTCTCTCCTGACTGCTGGTTGGCCGGATGATCAGCCATTGCGGAGAGAGTGCAACGGCCAATCAAGAAGCGGGCTCCCCGGGCGGGGTGGACGAACGCACACCGCGCGTGATCGGACGGTGTGGAACAGCGGGTCCCGCGTCGGGTCTCGGTCGGGCGTCCTGGTAAAATAGATGCTTCCAGGCATCATGGAGACGTAGTCCTTGATCAGCATTGAGATTTTTAGGATGTTTGATGATCTCTATTGTCTCTTTAACTCTCTCCGCAATGGCTGATCATCCGGCCAACCAGCAGTCAGGAGAGAAACCAAATAAAAACCCCGTGCGCAGGCCATCTTCGCGCAATACTACGCCCTGATGAAGGTCGCAGAATGGCGACCGAAACGTCGGCACCTGTGCCCTGGACGCGGCATCTCCCGGATAGCCAAGTAAGTTCTAATTCCGGCCGCGGAAGCCTACGCTCTCACATGGAGGAAGGTCGCGACTAGTCGCTTGTTTCGGAGAACGCATGGAGTAAGGTAGCAACTTGCACTTGTTCAGAGACAGCTTCACGTCCAAACGCTTTCACTCCGGTAAGAGCGTGGCAGATTCACGCGTTCGTATCCGAGAGAACTTGATTCTCAGGAGAGCGGCGAGTGTGTCCGAGAGCACTTAGCACCATCAGCGCCACCGCCGGTACCGCCGGCGCCGCTGCAATTCCTTCCGCCAACGCGCTGCTCAAGCGAGGCCGCGAGCAGCAAGAAGGACGGTGGCCACCGAACGAACGATCAATCGTTAGACATCAAGATTGGACAGTAGCTTATGGCAGGCATTCAAGTGCCGCCGCCACCGCCGCCGACGCGGCTGTTGAGCCCCCTGGGTACGGGGGCGCGCGCGCGCCGCCGCCGCCGCCATCGCCCCCGAGCGAGCTGTGGTCGCTCGCAGCGCGCGCCACTTCTCCCTGAGGTGCGGGAAAGTGTTGCGGCGATATATGAAGACTCATATCGCGCGCCAAACCGGCAGCGCGGGACGGAGACTTCCGAAGGCAGCAGGACTACAGACCGGCGTGGGGGCCGGCCAATAGGGAGTGAGCGGCCGGCAGGCGGAACGGCAGCCCCGAGGCGAGGCTACGGCGCAGCGTGCTTCTTAACCGGTCGCGCCGGCCAGAGAGGCAGGCAGTTCTGAAGTGTGATCCGGTAGTGACTATTTGTATGGTGTTATCCTGTGCGAACTCGGCTACGTTATTCTGTTTACTCTCTACTGGTGATTTGGACGATCGTGCGCATATCTGTGGGACTTCTTCTGGTTTTTGGACACCGTACAACTGACTGCTCTTCTGGATTTTGGTAACCGGGTCGCTGCTGTAAAAGATTGATCAAATAAATGTTATTGTTAACGTGCGTCTTTTTGTGTACATAACAGCAAGCACCGCGGAAGACGACTAAGTGAGCGTGGGGGCCATCGACTGCTGGGGGATCATCTTGCCCTGAGGTCCCGGGCTCCAAAACAACGATGGGACGAACCCGTGAATTTAGGATAAGTCTTAGATATATAAGTTAGATTTTGAATCACAAACCTCGTAGCCAGAGGTTTCTCCTCGGAAATTTCCGGCCGCAGAATTCAATTATTAAATTCATATTGTTAAAGGTTTTCTAATTCTTTTCAAGAGTAATGCATGCACAAGACTGATCACGCATACATCCTCTCCCTCATCGTTTCAGGAACAGCCGGGAAAGCTGACGATGGAGACGACGGGGAAGTAGATAAGTGGGTCAGCACTGAGGTGGTTCCGCCCCTCCATATGACAACTTGGCCAGCGGAGAGTTACAATATCTACAGGTTATTTTAGATAAATATTTCAAATTCCCAGAGCATGTAGGAAGACCCAAGATGATCATTTTTACCAAAGAAAATGTGGAGGGAAAACTCGTATAGTGTGAATCAAGTAGACGAAATCAAATTTCCCAACAATATTGTACGACAAGTAGACTAGCAATCTGGGGCATTTACTTTGCCCCAAAAGTTTCTATTATTTATTCCGAGACGCCCAATACAATTATTATAGCTGAGCTATCTGCAAATTCGTCAATGAGACCTGTCAGTGTTCGTTAACAATTCATTTAAATGTATGGCAATGATATTTAGTGTCCTTCACGTTCTTGGAGGCACTAAAGACGAGGGTTTCGCTCACAATGTTTGCTTACTTACAGGTGAGAGAGTGGAGGGGTGCGAGGAGGGGTGAGTAGCGGAGAAGGCGGCGGGATGTGAGACGGGGACTGTGCCGAAGGGTGAACCGACACGCAAGGTGGTGAAGCGTGGTGGGTCGGGGGCTAGAGCGGGGCCTGGGGGAAAGTTGTGTGAAAGTTGGCGAGGCGCGAGGCCGTATGCGCTTCTCCCCTTTGCGTCGCGATCGGCGGCTGAGGGCTGAGGCCCAGGGCTGGCGGCTGGGGGCGGTTCCGTTATCCTCATCATCCCGCACGGCGCTCGGCGCTCGGCGCCCCGCTTCCCTCCCGCCGCGCGCCGCGCGCCGTCGCCGCCACGCCCGCTTCTTTGAGTAGGACCAGGTTGTGCGTCAGTCGCTGTCTCGTCACCCGCCCTTAAGCCGCAGCAATCCCCATGGCAATCACGGGGGCCTCTTTTCGCATGGCAGCTTTGATGAACCCCTTCCTCCGCTACCCTCAACGCGCCCGCCCCGTTCGCTCGCGCACGCACGTATTCGCACACGCTTCCGCCCCGCGTCGCGTCCTCCGCTCCTCTCCGCCCCGCCCCGCCCCGACCCGCCCCGCCCCGGCCCGCCCCGCCCCGCCCCGCCCGCTTGCCCGCTCCGCAACGCTCCTCGCGCCACCGCTTCGTTAAAACAAGAGCGCACTTCGGCCTCAGCCGGGGCGCCGGCGCGCGGCGAAGGTCGTGGGCGGCGCTCATCGCTGCTGCTTCTTCGACGCCCGGCGCCGCGGCGCCGCGACGTGCTGCGTCGCCAACGTCGTGTCAGGGCAGACGAGAGACGACAGGCACCTCATCCCACCCCGCCCTGCCCCGCCCAGTCCTTCCCCGCCCTCCCCCGCCATGCCCCGCCCCGCCCCGCCGCGCACGACCGCTGGGCCTCAAGGCCCCGGGACCTCTCCGCGATTCTCCCCACATCTCTACAACTGCCTTTCTTAAGCGTCTCGCGACAGCTAGAGCCGCTCCGAGGCAATCCGACTGAGTGCCATTTAAATATACTCATTAATCTTCCCCAAACAAGAAAGGTTTGTGGAAGATTATTTTGCGTTATTCACTCGCCAATATGAAATTCAACAATATTTCTGCTGGTTCCACCAATAACACTACTTCTATCAATACAACTTCCTGATTTAAAATCTTTGAAAACTTTCCTTTTGTGGATTTTACTTTCAAATTTATAATCACTTAAAGATATGATAAATTTTCAATGAAAAGCTAATGAATATTTACTCTAAATATTTATTTTTTATTTATTTTTAAACGTGATTAAAATGTGTCTTTCATCACACTTTTTCCTGTGCTAAAACGTATTTTTATTCCCCGGAATTAAAGTGCCACTTTAACACCTCCGGGATTAAAGTAGCCACAGCGAGGGATTAAAGTAACCACACTCACCAGCGACTCCTATTAGCATTACAATTGAGAAAGAAAGTAAGTTTGGATATACCGTAAGTCTAAGAGAATATATATATATTTGGTATGGCATTCCCGTGTATATATATATATATATATATATATATATATATATATATATATATATATATAAAGTTAAAAACTAACATTCAAAAATACTGATCGTCCCATGCTTCTTTAACTAATGTAAAATTCAAGATTTTTAATAGTGTTAGTTTTTTGGGTTGGAAGCCTTTTTCGTGTCGCTTAAAAAATCCAATTAATTTACAATATCTAAAAACATCAATATCAATTAGAGCGTTAAACACGAATCGTCAACAATTTTTCACGTACGTACTTAGAGCTATTAACATTTTCTTTGGCTCGTAACGTTGAATAATACCTTCAAAACGATGAAGACGTATAGGTTTTCATTTATTGTTAAAATACACTAGTATAATTTCTTCTAAACCTTTTCTTTCCTGTCATTTCTCCATTAGCTAAAACATCGGTACTCTTTTTCGTAGCTACGTCGCAACTTTTCTGAGAATAATTTTGAAACATCACATTCTGTTTCTTTCATATCATTAGGGATTTGTAGATATTTCTCTTCTGTGTCTAAATAATTTGTATCGTTGTATGATTAAAAAATTCCCCCATTCCTTCATGATGAATGGAAACCGCTGAAATCACAGCCATCTAAAGATGACCCGCAGAAGAATACCCGCCGTCTACTTTACTGCTTCGTCGTTCGTGGCATAGGGGTGCACAAGAATAAATATTGTTTCAAAATAAAGTTCTGTATATGACATGGGGTTTACCTGAGCTTTATTTACTAGGAAGAATTATGTTCCTCGCGCTGCCACGCTTGGGACACAAATATTCTCGCTCGTGAATAAAGCTCCACTTAAACCCCTTGTTATATAAATAACTATTATATGCTTATATCTCCAGAATAACAAGAATATGTCTATAATACGTACGTCCTAAGATATCCCAACGGAACAAATTCTAGTCGGCCGAGTGGAACAGTTCGAAAATTGTCCTCCGGAATATGAAGCAACTTTCGCATGTAAACATAACGAACCCAAATGGTTATCCAGTATTTTCCGTAGGGTATGGCATTCCCGTGTATTATGCAAGGAAGAATGAAATTTATAAATAATTCTATCACATTAATAGCTATTAATGTACTAAGTTTGCCGAACCAGACCATTTTTGATTGTTGCCGTTCCCGACTGAACTTTACTTCTCTCCCGCCCTCCCGTAGTTGTCGTTAGGCCATCTGGTTAAAGGATTCGAAAGTACGTTCCATATTAGAGATCTACAGTACTTTAGGAGTATCGTAGATTTTTCCCGCGGTCACGTGTCTCCGAAAAAAAGGTGCCATGATTTATGAATCAACTAACTTATGTAATGATGCAATGAGTAAATGGAAAGAGAAAAGTGAAAATGGTGCAGGTGGTGAAATGAGAGACAGGGAAAACCGGCAAACCTCGAGGAAGCCCTGAATCCGTTTTGCCAACCACAAATTCCACTTGGATCAACCTGGGTTTAAAGAGAACTGAAGCTCGCTGTTAAATTAGAATCCTTTCGCGGTTTGATCTGACCGTTACCTCAAAGACAATTAAGTTTAGAATTTGTTGAAATGGGAGTTTATTGATCGTAAAGAGGGCGTAACGTCGCAGTCATAAAACATTTAAACTATGGTTAAATTTGTTTAATAATCTGATGAACGTACAATGTTGAGCTATTGACGATATTATTTTAATCACTATTAGCCTGATGTATGCCTTCGCATCAAAGCAGAAAATAACACATTGTTCGCACATTGGCAATTAACAGTTAATATATTGACTATTGTGATTATCGTTACCTCACTTTATGAATGTTTGTTGTTGCTCAATTACAATGTTTTATGTTTAGTACGCTACTGACAGTAATAGAACGAAAAAGAGAGTAAAAGAGGTGTTATTTTAATTCTAAAAATCGAAAAGCTTGCACGGAGATAAATATAGGGCATATTTGAACTTTCCGATGTACATGAAAAAATAAAGATAAGGAATGTTCTCCCACCCTTCACTAACCCCTTCTCTTCCCACACAGCCTTGGTTTACCGCTCATAAGTTATTTTCTTGAATATGAAACCGACTAATAAATTGGTCCTCTTTCATTTACATACTAGATCGCTCACTTTAAATTTCTGCCACCTAACATCTCGCGGAGAACTGCGTTATTTTGTGAAGTGAAAGAAAAACAATTTACAGTGAAAAAAAATTTCCCCGGTCTTGGTATTGCAGACTAGACGCCGGACGCAATACAAACACTTCTCCGAGTAATGAAAACATACAGCGGAAATATTTCGAATTACGGGCAAGCTAGCTTTCATGGAAGCGAAAGCGAAGTAGAAGCACACACGTCGAAAGGACAAACGCATGTCGCCAGATGAAATTTCAGAGAGCGCCGAAAGCAATGGAACCACCCTGATCCAATTCAGAAAGAGAATATTACCAGAGAGCTGAACGTATTTAGCCTCGAACAGCAAGATAAAAGAGAATCGGATAGGCCCCGTTGCAACATCGCAAGTGTAAATACTCCGCACCGCTTGATCCCGCACCGCAGCAGGACACTTGCGTGAGGGACACACGGCCACAGGAGGCGGTCAGGAGCGATAGCGAGGGCGGAACGGCGCAAATTCTGGGCGGAGCAGAGGAAGGGGTGGAAAGGAGCGGGTGCGGAGCGCGGCGCACCGGGCCGATGGTGGGGAAACGGTGGCAGGGCGGAACAAGCTGAAGCGAAGCAGGGGGCGGGCAGAGCCAGACGGGATGAGGCGTGGGGGAAGTGATGGGGCAGCGGCGACGGGATAGAGCGGGAACAGGGGCGAAATGAGGGGGATGGATGTGTTGATCACCTATGGGATGGGGCGGGGCGGAGAGGGAGACGGCGAGGGCAGGGAGGGCTGGCTGAGCTGGTGCCATAGAGCTTAGGTCGGACGGGGAGACTGGGGAGGGGGGGGTTAATAGTGACAGGGCATCGGGGGTAGGAGAGGGAACAAGGAGAACGGGCACCGTAGATTCGGGCTGGTAACATGAGCGGGGAGGCCGGGACGTTCCTGGACGGGGCTAGGAACGGGTGCGCGGCCAGTGCAGACGACTGCGTGCGCGTGTGCGCGGTCACGTGAGCACGCGGACGTGCGGAAGAAGCGCGTGCACTGTGGCGTCCTTTGCGCGCCGCGCAGCGTCGGCCGATCGGCCGCCGGGGGCTGCCGGGCTGTCGGCCACTCCGGCGACCCCAGGCAACGCGGCGCAGCCGCTTCGGGACGCCATTTTCATTTCAATGAGTGATGTTTCCGCTCGCGTCAACAACTACGGTTATCAGTCCCATTACCAGAGTGAATATTGTGGCGTGTTTTTTCCTTGTTGGATGCTGCGATAGAGCGCCGACCTACACGTCGGCTTGCGGGGAATTTTCCTAAAAGTATCTCTCCCAGCGGGACACTGCACACAGCCGGGACAAGCTCTAGGCTCCCCAATGGACTCCCGACGTGTGTGGGGTAGTGTAATGCATGTTACAGTCAGTGTGTGTATAAGGGAAGAGGGTAGGAAGAGGAAAGAAAGATCACGCGCGGTCAATGATCTGTTAGTGTATTCCCTCTATTATACCCATTGCTAGAGAGTCTCCACGAGCAGTGCGCCGGGATAATCTCTACACTTTCTACTGGTCTCTTGGCGTGTGGTAGTGTAGCACAAGTATCTGTGTGAGTGTACTGTATCTGTTTGTATGTATATCTGTGTGCATAAAAGGGAGGAGGGGAAGACGGGCCTCGGGAGAAAAAAAATTGTGCGAGGTCCTTGGCTACTGACAGAAGAAACCACGGAAAACTATCAACCAGAGCAGCCGGTAGCTAGAATTCGTCTCCCAACTGCGGCTGAATTCAGGTTCGCTTTATACTCACTCTCGAAAGTCCCCCACCGTCTGAACTCGAACTCTGGGACCTCCCGGCCAGAGACGCTGCAAGGTCAGTGGCAATATTGCAGAGCAGCGCAGCGCACGGGCCACAGCAGTACTACAGGGAACCAATGAAATGCACGAAAAAATTTACATTTGCTCAACAGTTTTTGTCTAAATGGAAACCTGGGACACGTACCCAGGGAATATAAAGAGTTCTGAATCCGTCAGAAATAGGATGTGATGAGCGATTACTAGTGTGAATAGGATTGCTTTATTAACGTGTATATTTAACATCTAAATTGTGTGGAGAAGGGATTAGACGCACGAATTCTTGTTTGAAGATCTTAAGTGAATATTTTGACTTCTGAACGCCAATGAAAACGACGAAGATGCATGTTTCCTCTCGTTAATATGTAAACGTGATGAATTGAACATACACGGTATATAATACAAACTATTTATTCGATAATTTGAAGAATACTTAAAATAAATGTATGTTTTTGAATTGACATTTCTTTTCAATCATGCCTTACACCTGATCCTAATCCGGATCCTAATAAAGGAAATGAAACCCTGCTTCCTTTTATGACGTCAAACGATTGACAATAAGCAAGATAGCATGGTTGCAGCAACAAGGCATAACCTTTACGAAATGATGATTAGACATGTTTTAGTGGGACCACAGAGCATCAGAACGCTTTGGAGTTACGAGAAATATTTCACCCTTGAAATATAGTTCCATATTCTCCAGGAAAGAAGAAGAAAGTAATGAATTAAAATTGAGATCCGGTAGATATTATCCCATGGCAATCATTGATTACTTGTCAATGTAAGTCATCCTGAAAGTGTAGGAAAATATACAATTTTATAACTGAATCACTTAACAGATAGAAACTAAATAATATTAGTAGATATACATATTAGCGAATTAAATAATATTACAAGGATTAGATTTTGTTACAAATTTTATGCGATATACTGAAACTTTTTACTGTCATACACTTATTTGGACGTAGGCTTGTCTCCGGAAGCCCCTAGCGCCTTCTTGTAAGACTTGTCCCGAACAAGTATACTTACGGTATTTGGCCATTGCTTTCCCTAGGGGCACTAGTGCTCCAATTTTGACGTTTGATTTGAATACCAGATAGCGCAGGCCTAGATACAATATCCACAATCTAATCCATTAATTCAAATCGAAACTCTCATTGGTGCTAAATTGTTAGAGGATTTAATTTTCCCAGGATCGGCCAAGTGCCTTTCCTGGGATCTGCTTTAGATGCCCACAAGCGTCCGCATATTTGCCGTCGATTTTTTGCACCTCAGAAATACCCCGACTAACAGAGTTTGAACCTGCTCGGCATGATAAACACTATACATCAACGCCGTTATACTGAAACCGTGCGTGAATGAAACGTTTTGACCCAATTTCTAAAAGTCAGACATCGTTGGAAAATGAGTAATTTTGAAAACATTAAAATGTACCATGACAGTTCTAACGTAGATTTGCCAATTTTGTGTAATGTAAATAAACAAAATCCTACCCAAAATTCTATCTATTTTATAGTTTCACACTACATTTATTAAGGAAAAAACGTTTGTGAACATCTAGAAAACGTTACTACTTAAAGTTGAATTACAGATTGATCCAATGGGACTTATAACCAACTAACGCAAAAGGTAAGTATAAAATAATATTGGAATATTTTCGTTCACATTTGATTACATTTTTTATAATACAATTAAAATATGAAAAAATCACTTTCATACACTTAAACAAGAATCTCGTGTTGAGAGAATAACGTAAGGAACGTCTGCAGCATTAAACCGCAAAGCTGGATGATCATAGTTGGTAAAAGCGATTTCTGTTTCACACCAAAATTGGTTGTCGTGGTTTGAGTTTGTTATTATATGCTAATTTCGATACGGTGTATTGCGTCGTAATAAATACCGTAATAACCAATCTGCCAAAATAACAGATAAGCTCTCATAAACAATAGTAAGTGCTTTCAAATCGAATAAATCACAATAGAAGTCTATTACATAGGCAAGGCAATAGAAGATATTATAGATATCATAGCAAATTCATTAGACCTGTGCGCTACTCTGAATATTGAACTTAACATGTATTTGGGAGATGGAATTTCGAAACGAGAAACTTATCCTATAATATCAAATCATGCTAAACAAACCACGAGATATTTCCTATTCATGTCTAAGCAAAAACGAAAAATCAACTGTATTTATATCTACAGGAATAAAATTAATTTCAGAACAAGCTCTAATGAATGGTTAGGTAAATTATTAGGTAATGCTTGAGCAAGTTACTTCTATGGACATGATTATTCATGTTTCTTTACTTGTTGACTACCTTCCCGACAGTATACACGTATTATATGGCATTTGTTGTTGATACAAATGTTAATTAATAAGAGGAAGTGATTGTGAAAGAATGTTTGATCTCTTGTCGATAAGACGTGTTGTTTATGGATATATAATTATTTGCTTACAACTGAAAGAACAACTCCTCATCGCGTCGTAGACACATGCTTTATATCTTGTGCAGACTCAAAAACAAACACATTTATATAGTGGTCGATCACAGATCATTACGCCATCGACTGCTTGCCCGTTATGGTCTTTTCCGATGACCTTTTCCGTATCCACACCTCGATAATCGGAACTCAAAACGACAAGTGCCGTTCGATTTACAAACCTCATTGAAAATTATTAAGAGGGTAGCTTGGCGAGGCTCCCTCCGACGGGTATTTCATGTTCCTCTTAATGTTATTTGTATGTCTGTGTATATGTTATGCAAATCTATAATAAAAAGAAATTTTAAACATAACAGTTGCCTGGCATGTCCATCCACTGGCATAGAACGTTACGGTGGAAAAGTATCGACGGAAATAAAACATATTCAATGTTTATATTCCATTACAGAATTAGGTAAACATTTCTCCAATCTAATGAATCAAGTCATAACGCTTGATATTTTGCTGGAAAGGCAGAATAATAATTCATATTTTACCACTGCGTTGCCTTAAAATCCCCCCCAAAAATTAATCTCGATTTCCTCGAAAATATTATTGTATAAAATAAAGCCTATCGATTAGGCATTACAAGACGATTCAAATAAGCTACTGGGCACTTCTGAATGTGCATTTCCCCTTTTCAAAGATCTTTCTAGATCCTTACAATTCCAAATTCCCTTTTATCATGGAATTTCAAAGTCTCTTCAAATGTTTTGAAAGGATCTGAAAAATTAGCATTTCGCTAGCAATGGTTCGATGTGCCGATTTGTACCTCTCTTGCCCCGAAACGTGGACCGTAAGAGGTCCAACTGTGAGTAATGGACGGGCACATTCAGATTACCACCCGATTGCTATGCATAGAAAGAGGAAGAAATGAAAATCTATTTAGGTGTCGTAACAATATACGATGGCTAAAATGCAACTATTAATATTTATTAAACAGAGCACCGTTAGTCTGCATCACAAATTATTATACAGAGATTAGTACATGAAGCTTGGAACCCGGTGAGAAGTTAACGTGCGAGTCGCTACGTTAATAACAATAAGCAATAGCAAAGCATAATAATCGACCTAACGATCGGGCATCGGAAGAGGGGGGGTACAAGGACGGACCCTAGCGACGACGCTCCTGCTTTCAGATTTCTTCAAAACGCAATTTGACACCTTCAGTTAAAGGCGTTGTGAAGAAATCTGGAAGTAGGAGCGTGTAGAGTGTATTAAAAACTACATGATTTCAAATCAAACTCAATTTGCCACCAGCGAACAATGTGGATTTTGACTAGTTACTCCTCATTTATTATTACAACCTTTCCCAACCCTAAGTGAGAATTTTGTCTTTCAGCGTTTTTTGAATATTTACAAAGCAATTTGAAATCGTCGCCATACATAATCTCTTCGTGGAAACTTCGGTGTTTTTGTACAACCGTAAAAAAGTTGTATTCGTATTTCACTATCTGTCATGGTAGATAAGAGTTGTGTAATTGAAGCAACATTTTGAATGTTGGACTACTTCTTCAGAAAAGGACATGGCCATCCATGTTTTTATAGAAAAGACCGCAAGCACAGAAAATGATCAAAACATATTTAAGCGCGCCGTACCTCAGAAATTGAAAATATTTCAACAAAAAGTTGCAAAAGGATTGTAGTATATTGCTAAATACATGTAGAACTAGTTCGTAAATACATAAGATTTTCCTTCAATTATATAGCAATTTCTTCTGGTCCTCCCTTGACCTCATACGCAGAGGCGGTCTTCGGGTACAAAAAATGACATTAGTACGCGGCTGTTAGGGTCGCTCCTAAGGGGATGAGAACGAAACTCAGCAGTTGTATAAGGCTGCAACTAAACCCGCGCGAGTGGAAGGAAAAATAGTCCTGTAACACGCCAGCTAGGTTGATCCGCTCTAGTATTACAGTCGTGCGATGAAAGTTTTAACAATAATAAAGGAAATTTGTTTGAATTAAAATATTAGAAGAAAATAGGAATTCATCCTCCTTATAAAAACTGTATTCATCTAAGAACAAAAATCAACTCAAGTTTTATTATAGCATCGAACACCGAGAAAACACATCGTTTTGTTTCTTGAACAGTGTTTTCTGTCTTCAGTCTTAGTTGATATTTCACAAGTTTCCCCAACTTTTCCAACTTATACTCTCGATAACACTATAGCGCTTGCCTTGATCAGAAATTAACGCTTTGTTCGGTACAGAAGAACCTATGCGTGTTTTCGCGATAATATTCCTCATGCTTAGACCTACATAAATAAGACAGGAAATTATTCATATTGTGATATTAGAAGATCTACTCAAACTTGAAACTCTCTATAAGCTGATTTGGATTTTATACACGTTGTTTTCCCTGAAAAAAAAAATTGAAAAGAAATAGAAAATATTTAACTCGTCTCAATCAGTTTAATTTTTTTTTACATATGTTGCCATGATAACGTCCCAATCTATATAGCCTTGTTCGGATATAAAGTGCTACGAGCGGGCTTTTCTGTTACTGTCACGAGCAACACCCTCAACCAATCTCGTCAAAAGACCGGTGACTC
This sequence comes from Teleogryllus occipitalis, assembly GCA_011170035.1. Taxonomy (NCBI): domain Eukaryota; kingdom Metazoa; phylum Arthropoda; class Insecta; order Orthoptera; family Gryllidae; genus Teleogryllus; species Teleogryllus occipitalis. The sequence continues at coordinate 107,027 of BLKR01004090.1, read as the reverse complement.
TCCGAACAGAGTATGACGGGACGTAGAAGAATGTTGACAGGCTTTGTATCTGTAAAACAGTGATAAGATTACCTCACCTGACACGAATCGACAGAAGACACGAATCGACTGAATCACTTTTTCAAGCAAAAAGAAGTGAATGCCATTAGAATATTGGGAGCATGCTGTGTTAAGAGCAGACTCGTGACCCTTTGGCTACGTTATATAACAAATTGATTTAGACCTGAATTTTTGTGACTTTGTACATGCCTCAAAATGTAGTGCCTGGGCCCATATCTAAATCCGGGCACGTGCATTGCGTTGATGAGTAACAAGACTGTTTCTAAATATTACTGGCATTTATTTTAGTATAATGGTAAATCGATGTTTAATATTTCTTTAGATTTATTGCCACATATTGAAATTCACAGTTTTTTGTTAAGATGTCTCCAAAACAAATCCCAAAAAGGTCTTACCAGGTTAGAATACAATTAAAATTATATCTTCAAGAATTAATTTCACTGCACACTGATATTCATATCTGCCGTAAGCATCACTCTCATGTCTAGATACACTGTCTATTCTGGGCACAGTAACCATCCTTATTTGCTCGTGTGCTCATTTAACCTTGTTCGTTATCATAGTGTCGATTCCTCTAATTAGAACATATGTTTTACACAAAGTATAATGTAAGGTCGGAATAATCAGGTGAGGACGCGAATCGGGTTAGGCGACGAAACGGGTCAATTTTATAAATTTATCCCCACCCGACACATGAACTGCATTTAAGAAAGTGCTGCTCTTTAGCGAGAACTTATAGAAAATTGTTGTTTAGTTGGCATCGTGACGCCTTTGTGCATTCTTGTCGTTGTCTATCTTATTGTCAGAAATTAAACTGTTAAAGGTAAGTTATGGAAACAGTCACGTTGTACACAAGCCCTCACATGACATTATAATTTCTTAGATAATTGTTTTTTTATTGTAGTATTTCATTAATAATCGGGCATAATTAAAGCTTATTGATTGAAAAGAAGTTCCTGACAGTGAGATTACAACAATGCTACCAACCCATAGCAAAGAAATTGTACTCAGGCGAATAGGGTCACTAGATTCGAGGTGAAAGGGTCAATATACTTTGCATGCCTGCACATTTTACATTCATTTTATTTTGGTTTTATACTGCAGATGGGAAAATATAAAGGAAAAATATAAAGGAAAAATAATGATTTTGTGGAGTTAAGATGAAACGTAGAAAGCTATTAAAGCCTGTGGTGAGGGGAGACCTTGGCGCCATACTGCTGACTTATGTGCAATACCGAATTTCGACTTTCGGAGGAAAATGAAAAGAGGAAAGGTTATCTTAATAAATATAAAGTTCGGTCAAACTGGTTTCAACCTGAACCAGGAGAAACAGTTACTTTCGAGAATTTTCGGAGTATCTCTTTGCAGATTCCGATTGGACAACAACGATTTAAGAAAGGTTGCTTAAGTACTTGCTGAATTAATTGAGTAAAACTCGCTTTCTCAGTTGTGAATACATGGCAGGCAATGGATGGTTAAATGCATTCATCTTGTGGATGATAAAATATCTGATCATTTATTGTGCAAACTTGACGACTGGATCCAAAGTCAGAGGGAGGAAAGAGTGAGGTATCACGGGAGATATGCTGGTGCAGTAGGGAAGAAGAAATTCGTGCGCGTGAAATGAATCGTTTATGCCATCTGAACAACATTTTACTGACCCTATTCGCCCGAAACCGTGGCCCGATTCATCCGACAGAAGGAAGACAAATCGCGTCATGCAGTGTTATTTTTTAATATTTCCAGCACTGTGGGGGAGATTTCCTTATTTTTGTTAATGGTGTTTGTATATGAAGGATGACTCTTTATAACCAATTACGATAGCCAGTTACCATAATAAAAAGTTTTCCGTATTTTCGATTTTTCCATTTTTTGACCCTTTTCATCCGATCGTGACCTACCGCCTTCATGGTTTGCTCGTACCGCAATACTGATATTTTGGTTCTTGTGTTCAACAACCTGGGCCATTTATCACCTGAAAAATATCTTTCTTTCATTCGGCTACGTTCCTCCTTGGTACAAACGAGCGTATGACGGAGAGCAGGCCTCAGCTGCTTTATAAAAACGGAAATTCCTACTGTTGAAATAAACGCTTCCAGACACACGTTTACATGACATGTCATTTAGGCAGCAAGTTCATATATACGCAAACGATCAGATAAATAACACAACGGGATTTACTCTCCTCACCTGCAAGAAGTACTAAGGATTTCTTAAGAGCTTTCAACGTGTTCTAATTCACCAGCTTCGGTAAAGCATTTCTATACACCATCAAGTGAATTCCACTACACTAATATAGCATGTTCCAGAAGTTTAGAGACAACGCAGCGCGGGGTAAGGGGCCCCTACCTCACATCATCGCGCTCACGTTCATATACAATAACCAAAACACGGGTTCCCAGTGCAGGCACTCTGAATATTTCACGAAGATAGTGTAACGTATTGTAGGACTACAGTTAGCAACCGCCACAAAGGGCGGCGGCAGAGGATTAAACGCCAGGGGCCAGGCAGGATGTGACACGCCGAGGTATTCTGGGAAATCCTAAGGGCTAGGGAAAGGGATGCCCAAAGTACGGGACAGCGCATTTTTGCCGCGTGCCGCGTGTCAAATTCTTGGAATCCAGGGAAATGGATGTCCAAAAATGCCTGGCAAAGGGGTCAGTGTGGGCCGTGTGCAAAACCCAGTGACGTTTCAGGTCACGTGGGTGGGGGCTATATAAGAGCGGACGCAGAGCGCGGGGGTGGGGTTTGTTGAGCTGAGAGGGAACCCTCGTGCGAACGCACAAAAACTTGCGCCCAGGGCGGTGCGGAGCCGAGCTAGGCTCGTGCGGCAAACCATGTGTTGGGACGCCGCTGTGGACTATATCCACGGGTGACAAGAGGTCGCCGGAGCTGTCTGCTGTGTGCGGGAGGCTCGCTGAGGAGTGGCGCGGGCCACGAGTCAGTTATTCATTTTTAAGGATCGCTCCTGCGATTAGGAAAGTAAAGATCTACCAGAGCTGTAACTTAAAGTAGTACTGTACATATTGTGAATAAACCTGTACATATTTATCATTGAAGCTCGTGTCTGTGATTATTGTGTATTCCCACGACGTCACAATAGCATGCCGAAACAGGTATCCTTATTATTCCCAAATCATATTTTCATTGTATGCGTAGGTATCAATATTTTGTCATTTTTCTCTTCCCCTATACATTCTTAGCTGTCAGTTTTTCGTTCCGTTAGCCTTGCGGGGCCTAATACAGCACCTCAGCGAATGCTTTCAAATCAGCAAGAGAACATACGGTACGCATAAAAACGCCAACTCCTAGGATGCCGACTCCTTGACTATGGGACACGTTTGGTTCTTTCGATCTAAGGAAATCTGGTCTATAAACGTCCAGAGCAAACAGGTTAAAACTAATGGTACATGGGTTTTTCAATATTCGCCATTTCTACTGGGGCTTCGTGTTCCAACTCATGGTGGAGCACGTTGGGGCATACGGGGAGGGTTCGTGAAGGAAAATTTGGGGGCTGGGGCAGAAGACGGGATTGTGGCGGGGGCGGCGCCGGGGAAGGGTGAAAGCAGGGGCGGGAATGGGAGTAGGTGGCAGGAGGCCTGGCCAGAGGCGGGGTGAGAGTGGGAAGTGGGGGTCGGTGGTGGAGCTGAACGGTACAGGGGGTGAAGACAAGGGGCGGAGTGGGAGTAGGGAATCGGAGCGAAACCCAGGGGGAGATTGGGGAAGATGTGGGAGTAGGGGCGGAGCTATGGTGTGGATGAGAGCAGGGGCCAGAGGACGTGGCGAGGCCGGGGTGCGAACGACGGGGGGCTAGCTGGGAGTGGAGGTTGGCTTGGGGAGCGGAGAGGGGGCGGGGCCGGGGCCGGGGGCGCGGCCGGCGGGGCGGCGCGGCCCAGAGCTCACCTTTGTCCAGCGATGTGGCGAGCAGCAGCGGCGGCAGCAGCAGCAGCGCCAGCAGCACGGGCTGCCCGGGGGGCGGCCGCGGGCGCATGGCTCCGCCGGGGGCGGCCGGCGCGCGGCCCTCTGCAACACGCCACCACACGCCGTCACACACACGCACGCCACACGCGCGCCACACGCGCGCCACACGCACGCCCCAGCGCTTGTGCAAGTGGAGAGGCTCGCCGCTGTGTCAAAGGACACTCGGGCCGTAAACAACAGGACGTTTAGAAACAACCTTTCCGTCATCTTGTTTACTCGGATTTTGTGTTTTTTCCGCTATTTCTTGGACTGCATGGTAGTATCTCCACAAGAAGTCACAAAGTGTAGCAGTTGATAACGATTAACTATGAATTTTCCGAATTTAAGTTTCCGATTCGGAAGATTTCAAAAGTTTCTTCCTATTTTCTTTTTTTTTTCCAAAGGGAAATTGCGATAATTATTTTCCTGAATACAAAAAAATTACTTCCCGAAAACTTTTAGTTCAGAGATATTTTATTCATATTAATTTTAATATGTAGGGTGAATCAAGTAACTTTCGCACCACCTGTAATTTTTGAACTGTTCATGTTATTGCAATGCAGTTTTCACCAAGTGCATGAGGGAATAAGGCTAATTGATGTATGTATTCGTTTCTATTTGTATTTTACGAGGTATTGAGGTAACTTTCCGTTTTTCAAATGGAAATATACATTTTTTAGGGTATCATGACGAGCGTAAAAAGACGAATGCAATGATATACATATTGACCTATGATAGATAAACATTTTTTCAGTAATTTTGATTCTCTTGTAACTCGTATTTAACAGACATTTTGAATGTAACAGTCCACCAGCTAAGGTTACGCAGCGCTCTCCCTGCTAATGCACGTACGGGCGTTACAATATCCGTTAAACACGATTCAAAAAAATAATTACACACGAAATGCTTATCTAACATATGACAATATTTATATCATTATTTTTCTTTTTACGCTCGTCATGATAGACTAAAAATATTGTATAGTTCAATTTAAAAAAAAACTAAGTTACTTCAATATTTCGTAAAATAGCAATTTCGAATTCATTATTTGTAAGACTCTCGTTCCTTTTAATTAAACTCCTTGTCGTAAACAACTGCACGCACATGCTTGAAATTACCTTGAAAGTCTCATAAACAAACCATGTAATACTTAGGATATGGATCTTCACAGTGTCTTTTGTGGTGAACACTATTACACCACCGTGATCATGTAAGTTTTCATTGAAATTATCAATCAATAGGAATGTTTCTCCATGGAGCGTTCTTTTAGATCGAACGGACATATAACGGTAATAAAACTAAACCGGATGTAATGGAATCAGGAAGTATCCAAATCGAAAAAAATATGTTCGGAATGTTGATTTTGAAACAATACATTCGGAAAAAAAGAATCGGAATGTATCCAAATAGAAAGAAATATGTTTGGAATACTGCTTTCGAAAAAGAGAATCGGAAAAATAAAAAGGCACGCTTGAAAACGGTTACTTGATTCTAAAATTTCTCACCCAAGATGTTTGAGAGGTGTATAACTACAGCCCCTGTTTTTTATTAATTTTGAATTTTGTCGAATACGGACTATAGATTTTCCTTAATATCTTCTTCTTTCTCGCTACCTCTTATGCTGTAGAGAGAAAGTTACGTAATGCTATGCGAAAAAACGGCGAATTTCCGGCAAAAAACTCTTATTACAGGGTCCTGGTAACGAAAAAGTGAATAATTTTAGTTGCTAAATTAAAAAAACATCCTCTAACAGGTGGTGTAGTCAGAACCCATGTTTTGTGAGTCCTTGATACCAGAAAATCAAATGACGTCTGTCTGCCTGTCTATCCGTCTGTGAATAACGCTAGAAGCTACACTGTCCAGCCGATATTTTCGGAAATTGATATTTTCCAATCGATCTAGCTGATATCGCGGCTCCTTGAATTTAATTATATTAACTAGTGAGAACCCGTCAACTTTCGACGGTGAGATCTGAGATAAATGTAAAATACTGTGCCCAGACTAATGTTCACAATATGTTGCATTGTTTGGATCTTCAGGGTATAACGAAGATACAGGTATTCTGTGATGTGGAGTTCCCAACATTTTCAACACGTATGACCCATGACCAGCTGGCAATGCAATATCGGCACCAAATTACACAAAAGAAAAAGCATTATTATACTGACAGATATTATTTCTAAAGTTTTCTTATGTGTCATCATCTCCTATAAACAACTGTTTGATTTCTTCTGACATATCGCTCGAAGGTAATCTTATTTTCCTATTTAAGCAACACAGAGTAAACCTTACAGAATTTCTCCCCCATGGGAAGTACAAAGCAGAACAAAACTGACATTTCATAGACAATCACCAAACAGAAAACAAAATGACCTCACTATCAGAACACCTACGCTGACTTTCTCTTTGCGCCCAGTACTACGCTCTGTACTACGTTTGCGTCTTTTGGGGCGCGTGGGCAACGATTCGGAATTCGACATAACCTGTGAACGACTTCACTACTTCAGTAAAACCGAACAAAACCCACCGTCCGAATGTTCCCTACAAAATACACCACAAAAGCAAATACATGCAAACTGTCAACAACACAATTCAATTATTACACTGAAACAAAACCTTGACGATTTGTAAACAAATCTCAACAACCAAAACAAAACATCAAACAGCGCCTCCATGAAGTTGCGGGGACTCACATCTATCGACTCATATATATCAATTTTGAAACAGCCACCGTTTTGAAGAAAATAATTGACTATTGATAAGCGTACTATTAAAGAATGATTTAATTAATTAATTTACACCGTAAATGTTGGTGAATCAACACAAACAATATCTGATAACACATCTCGAGATCACATTCTTTCATTTAAAGGAAAAAATACTACTATCGGCTCAGTAGAAGCTTTAAACGAAGCCATTGCAGAATACCTTATTTTTTTAAATATATTGATTTAATTTAATATTAATGTTTGGGGGTTCTTTACATGAATCCCCTGGGGTATTTTCAAAACCTACACATGAACGTATGCACATGCACACAAAGTCTCGAGTCTATAAAAAATAAGACACCAAAAAAATAGGCTTCTAACGACGATAACGGTAGAAATAATACACTAGGAACAAACGTGTAAACACGTGAAAGCCGAAGTTGCAAGGAAACAACAGCAACAGCCGCGTTGCCACAAGCCGGAATACCAACTCGCCGCGTGCGGATGCTCTGGTTGTTCGTAGCTTGCGGATTCGCGGAACTAGAAGTCACGGCTCTCTAAATGTCGGGCGCAAACATCACCCATTCTCCACCTCGCCTGTACTTCACTCTCCAATCGCCACTCACTACAAACTGTTCTGCGCCGCTCTCTCCTCTACGCTCTTCGCGATGCCTTTTTTTGCGACCTATCCGCGTTCAGCATTGCACTTACACGACCACGACCCCCACCACTCGTTGCTAATCTTCGTTCTTCGAGCTCTCCTGCCCGCACACCACTCCCCGCAGAACTCACACCGTAGTGTTCCCCGCTACCAGCTCCCCGCCCGTTCCTTGTAGAACACCCACAGCTCCTCGTCCCCGCCGTTCGTTCCCCACTGCATGTTTCCCGCATCCCGTTCCCCGGCACCTATTCCCCGCTGCTCACCCCTATTCGCTGCCAGCTTTCTGCTCACTATGGCCCGATCCCCGCTGCCCGCAGCCCGCGCCCCGCGTAGCCTGCGTTCATTTCTTTGCCTCGGCGAGAGATGCAAACAAGCGCCGGAGCTCAATCTGCCTGCTGGTCCACGCAGGGAAGTGGAGGCCTGGCCTCCTCTGACCTCTTCTGACCCCCGCTGCCCTTCTCTGCTCATCTCCGCCAACCTCTATCCACATCTGCCCTCCTCCGACCTCCTCCGACCCCGAGTTCCCTCCTATGCACCCTTCTGCCTTACTCTGGCCCTTCGCAGGACGTGCGGTGCGGTCAATTTCTCTACAAGGAACACTCAAAACAAAATGGTAAGCCAAGTATTGTTAATGTGGAGACAAAACGAAACTTGTTTATTTTTCTCCAGAAATTTCATCTGATATAAACTGCAAATGGCTAAAAAATAACTATATTCATATGGACAGGAGTGAAAAATAAAATTAAAAACCAAAAATAAAATAAAATAACAAATAAGAAGCAAGTAAAGAAGTAAAACTAAAAATCTACATGTGCACTTCACGTATTTAATGCCTTAGCACTAATGTTGGTAACTTATATTTTGAGGAAGCACAAAGTTTAGAATTATATGTTGTCGATTAATAGTTCTCAAATAGATACTCAGAAATCAAGAGAGGATAGCATTAAAAGAGAGGTTATATTTGAGTGACATTTCAGTAAATGAATTTTAAGATTTTTGGATCATAATGGTCGATTAAAGAAATGGAAACATGTATTTTGTAATATAATTTAGAATTCGCAAAATAATAAATTTTTTAACACACCATGCGTGAAATGCGGTTTCTCGTGCTTGTTTTCCGTGTGTGAAACAGCTAATTTTTTCAGTGTGCGAAACATCTGTAACGATTCACAAATAGCTTACTATAACGTTGGCGGACACTGCAAAGGGAGGAACATGCGCCAGATTTTAAAGTAAGAGTTGTACTAATGCTCCGGAGTAGCGGTACATTACTGGCTACCTGGCTCATGACAATTTTTGGAGACGTCAATTGACATTTACGGTCCCAAATTTAACTATATTAATTCTCATTCACTCTTCTAAAACAAATAAATGATCCATTAAAATAAAAAAAAATATGTGGTGCAATGAAACTTACGTAAGCACGCATTACCTTTCCCTGCCTGATACTTTTTCGCAACATCATTCCTCTCCATTTTGTGGTGATGCCCAATTATTTAAGAGTGTGAATGTAAGAAACTATCACCGTTTTCGTAATGTATATTATTCTACTATCAACATAATTTGCAGAAATCTTACTTTTAATTAAAAAAAGATGTCATTCCCCCTTTTTTCAACGGACTCTTCAAATGGTTCTGAGCTTCACAAACACACTTCACTTCACTATTTAAAAATAGTGATTGTTTTGCGTTGTCTTTCCGACCTTTATCCAGGATTTGGAGAAAAATCATGTTTGCTTGTAGATGTTGATGTATCTTGCGAGTACAACGTCGCAAATACGGAGGATGTGAATTGTTTTAAATATAAGAGTTTGGAAATGGAGATAGCTGGATATGGGATGAAAACACATAGGATATACCGACAGTTACTTGAGCGTGCTTGATGTAAGAACTTCTGCAAACTCGCAAATCATTCAAAACACTGGAAAATGCAATATATCGCTTTACTGCGAACGTCCCACATTTTGCATAAATGTTGAAGGGCTACATCGAGAAAGAATCTACCCATTAGGCATTTGGATGCTATCTGGTAACAGATTTTATATTTATCTGGCAGCAAAACAATTTTTGGTCATTAATTAAGATAATAATTAGTTTATTATGAAACGATGATGTAATGATGAGTATAAACACAGGAGTGTGATATTAGGATACGAGCGAGGAACGCGCGAGTATCGTAAACTTCGCACGAGTGTATTAATATCCATTACATCGAGTTTCTTACGGTACTTTTTCTACGACTTTTACAAGTTAAACTTTTACAATCAATCGCTTTGTGGCAGTTGACATACAGGATTAAGCCAAGGTCACCGAGCGGACAGCTCCCTAACCTACCCTCGCATACTGCCGCAGGTTAGCTGTGGTAACCAGTCCGCCTGCGAAGAAGTACTGCGCAAGTCAAATAGGATCAAAGTGTAATTACGATCCAATTTATTTTAAATAAAATTCCACGAAAAATACTGATATTAAAAGAAATTAAAACTGACAAGCATTATACAATATCAAATGCAAGTTTAATGTACACAATCGAAAGAAACATTTACTAGAACGATTCTCAATCATTAATTGGCAATACTTGGTTTGTAAACTTCTCTGTGATTGGTCAAGAACCTATATCATAATTAAATCTGTATCGTAATGAGTATCATTATGGAACCGGTTGCAGCCGGTTGTCATGTTATACAATGTCAGCATTATACAATGGGAGTAGAAAATAATAATAATAATAATAATAATAATAATAATAATAATAATAATAATAATAATAATAATAATAATAAATAAATAATAAATAATAAATAATAAATAATAAATAATAAATAATAAATAATAAATAATAAATAATAAATAATAAATAATAAATAATAAATAATAAATAATAAATAATAAATAATAAATAATAATAATAAATAATAATAATAAATAATAATAATAATAATAATAATAATAATAATAGTAATAATCGGTAATTAATCTCTACCTAGCTCATGCCGCCTCCAGTTGACCATATCATGCGAATCAACTATAGTATTTATTTGCTAATAAGACAGATAGTCAAACTCGCGATAGAAACAAACTGAATAAAAACGCGCGTCAAATAGGAACTCATATTGCCGAAAAGAGCGTGCGATATAATGAAGTTTTCTATCACTTTCTCCGCATAACGTCAGCCATGGAGTTAAGCGAAATTGTTTTACGGAAACAACACAGCGCCCGGCTTGAGCACACAGCCCGAGGGCCGAGCGTCGGTGGCAGCGGCGTCGGGGGTGGGGGCGGCGGCGTGGGCAATGGCTGCGTCACCGCACCGCCCGCGGAGGGGACAGCCGGGAGAGAGGCCAGGGCGAGGTCGGGGTGAGGACGGGGCGAGGGCGGGGTCACAGCGCCCTGCGTTCCTCGACGCCTCGTCCTGTTCTGCCGCCCCCGCGCCCCGCGCCGGCCCGAGTGCGAAAACATGTTTCGCGACAGCGGGCCCGGCGCCCTTGTTAGCGCGTTCTGTTTGTAATCGGGAGCGGCCCGAGGGCGCCGCCGCCGGCGGAGGATGCGGCGGCGGCGGCGAAGGCGGAAGCGGGCGCGGGGGCGGGGGAGGGGACGGGAGGCACGGCGACGGAGAAAGCAGGCAGGAAGCCGAGGCAGGCGGCATACAGCGGGGCCGCAGCGACGGCGGGAGGCGAGCGGAGGCTGGGATGGAGGGCACGGAGGAGAGGCGTCGCTGGTGGAGGTGGCGTCCAAGGAGATGCAGGCGGTGGAAGCGGCTAGGGCGAAAAAGGCGAAATGGGCGGTGGCATCGTAGAAGCCATCTCAGGTGCAGAGAGACGCCGAGTTGAGGGGGCGCTGAAATCGAAGAAAGGGCGAAGGCGCTGCCGAGGTGCCATGGGGGTCACCTTCTCGGACAAGGGCAGGCGCGGGGAGCAGGAGAGTGACCGAAAGGGCAGGCTGGAAACGAGAGCTAGCGGCAAGCACAAAGCGATTAAATAAAATGTAGTGTTATAATTTAAACAAATATTATTTCTTGGAATTAAGTACTATATTTTTATGTGGCTGTTTTTAATTATATTAACTCCATTTTGAAAATACGAACACAATAATTTAACAGCTCTATCACTTTCTTCATCATGTGAACTTGAAGTTACCTGTTATGTAGCAAGAATGGCCACGATAGTGTAGTGTGTCGGAATAATTGTGGCAGAATTCATTCAGCCACAATTCTGTTACTGTTCTGAACTGGTCGTGAAGGTAAGTAATGAAGATAATATAAATCCGATCATTTTCCTCAATATGGCAACAGGTTTAATATAATAAGATACCTGTGAGCCACACACCAAAAAAAGTGTGCAAAAGGAATGGAAATATAGTGAAGTTGATCACGCAATCATAAGTGCGTGTATGTATACACTCGCTCAATGAGTGCCGCAAAGAGAAAAGAGTTCACTCCATCCTCGAGAATCGCGGAATTATTGATGCAAGAATAGCGCCAGTTGTGGTATTGATATTAAACAATTCTGCGCCAAGTTTGTTTAAAAATTAGAGCGTTTTGATACTTAAATAAATTCCTTTACAGATCGTATCACCAGAGATATCTCCGTCTATCAGGCATAATTTGTTTCCAATTGGACCTCCGGAGGTGACGGCGTACACAAACGCCTCGGACGATAAAACAGGCGTCAGCTAGAGACCCCGCTACGCAGCGAAGACTGTCAGGCGCGAGGCGTTTGATGACGCTTCGAACAAGGGACGGCGGCAAAACGGGAGAGTGATAGGATCGGCGGTGGCCCCACGCAACAGCAGACGCTCAACGACACAAACAAGAGATGTAGATAAGGACATTTGCGCGGAGGACGCGAGATTCTGGGAATCAATGGTTGATTGGAAGCAAACGATGTCATTGGGATGAAGCGGCACGGGCCTCGCGTGCGCCGCGTCATCGCGTTGACGCTCAGCGCGCGAGACAGCACGCCGCCCGCGCCGCTGACGAATGAAGGGCTCACAGGTGAGCGCGCCGGAGCCCGAGCTGCGAGCGGGCTAACCCTGTGATGGGAATGCGGCGCGACCGTGAAGCGCACAGCGTAAGGGGATTGCGAAACAGCCTGGCAACGTGATGACGGGAAGATGAATCGGGCGGCAGGCGCGCAGGGGGCGGGGGATGGCGGGGAAGAGTGCGTGGTAGCCGTGGGGCGTGGCGTGTGGCAGCGGGCAGTCGAGGGAAGCGGTGGCAGGGCACGCAGAGGGCTCTGGTGGAGCTGACGTGGCCTGGTAGGGAGAGTCGCGGGTGGGCAAGTGGCATGGTAGGAGAGTGGCAGAGGCTGGCGGGGGCGTGGTGGGAGCGAAGTGGGAAGAGCGGGTCGTGATGGGCGAGTGGCGCGGAACGGGGTGGAAGCGATGTGTAGGGAGGCGGGGACAAGGTGAAGACTTCGCGAGGCGTGATGGTGGCATGACGGGGGTGGGAGGGGAATGGCAGGATGTAGCAGGGGGCGGCGAGGGCGATATGGAGGGTGGTGGGGGCATGGAAGGGGCGTGATCATGGCGAGACAACGGAAGCGGGGTTCTGGCGGGAACAGCAGGCAGTTTGAAAATTGTGTGGCATAACGGGGCTGTGGCGTACTGATGTGGGGCAAGGCGGAGGAGATGTATGATCGTGGCGAGACATATTGAAACGCAGGGTTGCGGGAGCACGGCAGTTCAAGAGCATGGCGTGGCGGCCGCGTGATATGACGGCAGCAGAGCACGAGGAATAAGTGGCGTCGGAGTGCGTAGAGTCGCTTGGTGAGGTGGAAGTTGGGGGATCGTGGCGATGTGAGGGGCAGGGAAAGTGTGCGACGACACATCGAAGTGGAAGTGGTTGGTGGTTGTCGAATCGTGGCCTGGCGAGAGCGTGAGATGTGTTGAGGAATCGTGTCGGAGATGGAGTCTCGTGGTGGGTAAAGAGGGACAAAAGCGTGATGGAAGCGTGACGTGTGTACGACGGGGGCGTGGTAGGAGCGTAGTGGGAGCGTGACCGCATCGCGGCGGTAGCACAGCTGGAAGCGTTTCGGGAGCGTTTCGGGAGCGTTTCGGAAGCGTTTCGGAAGCGTTTCTGGAGTGTGCCGGGAGCGTGTCAGCAGCGTGGCTGGAGCGTGTCGGGAGCGTGTCGGGGGCGTGGCGGCAGTGTGGCGGGAGGCCGGCGGGGCACCAAGACGGGGCGTGACGGGCGGGAGGCGTGGCGCCCCCCACGCTGGAGCTTGGCTGGCGGTGCTGTGCGGGGCGGGGCGCGAGGTGCAGCAGAGATCGGTGCGAAAGCGCGTAGTGCGGGTGGCACGAGGGCACGCCGGGTGGCGAAGGGCCCGGGGCAAGGCGACGAGGCAGGGCGCCCGCCCGCGGGCGATCGTGGGCTAGGCGCCGACAGCGACGTGCTGTGCGGCGTATGCGACGTGTTGCGCTTTGAGGCCACGCCGCCTGGAGCCAACTCCGCCTAAAGGCCTCCAAATCCCGGTCACTGCGAGTGGAAACAAAGGGGAACAAACGGATTCGTGGCAGAAATACTCCGGGATGTCCTGTTTCATTACATGATGGTATCATCACCCTTATTAACATCGTACGGGTCATTCATTAATATACCGGGAATATGGGCAGTATACAAGGGTCTCGGAATAAATGTCCCACATTCCTATAGGTGTACAGGGATTGAAGATGATTACATTTTCCGAAAGCGGTTTGTGGCCTACCAATGTAACAAATTTTCGATGGCAAATAATGTGATAAATATTGGTAGGCAACTCCTCTTGCACTGATCTGTGGCAGGAAATATCTTTGAATGATCAAAAGGTACCCCTGCCTGACACCAGTGCATGCGCTTCGTACCAATCAGGAATAAATGACACATGTACGGACAACTTCCTTATACGAGTTTTCCAACCACATGTTCTTTGGCAAACATCAATCCCTTGTGACCCCCTACATGCCCTGCAAGTTTTTTGTAACATTTGTTTTGAGACAACGTGGTAGAAGCTTGACGAGTTTACATTTTCGCAAAATTATGCCCTAAATGTATCGATTTTCTTCTGACATTATGTTTTAGTGACACATTTTAGAAACAACATTGTACATATCAATTTTAAGTACTATTTTTTTCACTAACCAACAGCACATAAACCTATTATATCACACTCGAGAAAGAGAGAAAGAAAAAACAAAGAAAAACAGAAATCATTCAATGAATTTAGGACTGCAAAACGCCTTGGCCTGTCTATGGTTTAACAGTTTATGACCTCTAAAATAACCATTTATACTGTGTATGACAATCGGGGATTTCGTTTGCATTGATGACAACAAAACAATAGTGTCGAAAAAATTGTGTTCGGACCAATACCACGATTTGATGGGGTCATGCACCCAGGTGCCATCATATTATCAACAATTACACATCAAATGACAAGAAGAAGGTACAGGATTACTTAAAAACAAATTATTTAGAAAATAATAAAAATGCTTATAAGTTAAACTAATGAATAGAAAATCAGGGTTTCATGTTAATTATAAAACAAGAAAACAAAAAGCAAACAATTTTTTCAGATGTGACAGACATGTCGGCCAGAAAATATATTTTAGTGTTTTCTTAGGTTAACAACCATATTCTCTAACACTATAAAACAATAATGCATAACAATGAGTTTTCATGAGTAGTAATTTAGTTATAATATTCTCGGAGAAAATTATGCAGATTAATGCCTGAATTTTATTGTACGATCGGTGTTATCGTCCAGATTTCCAGCAATCCCAACAGCAAATGCAGAGATATTCTTTGGTTCACTTCTGGACAGTAAGTATAGATTTACTCCTTCCAAAAACGTCAAACGTATTCACATTAATTTTTACGCAACTATTATTATTATTATTATTATTATTATTATTATTATTATTATTATTATTATTATTATTTCACCTAATTGGCACATTTGAATGAATTGAACAGATATACAAAATCAAAGTACAATACATCTACTTTTTTAAAATAATTTATAATACATTGTTTCCCATGAATTTCCGCACTATCCTTGTTGTTTAAATAACAACTGCCATCTGCATGAGTTTGTACAGGTCTTCGTTCAAACCCAGTTGCTAAAGGTCCCAAATCAGACTTTTAGGGATTGAAACAATTATCGGGATTTCATATTATTATTATTATTATTATTATTATTATTATTATTATTATTATTATTATTATTATTATTATTATTATTATTATTATTATTATTATTATTATTATTGTCGTTGTTAATTTATAGTTATGACCGCGGAACTCGGATGCCCAGTGGTTAGCTGACTGGACTCTGAACTTCCAGTGCGCGGGTTCGATCCCATGTGGGGTGAGGGAATTTTCGAACGACGGAAAATTCTCCACTGGCCATGTCATGCTTGTGGGATGTAAAACAGCCCTAGCAGATGCCAGGCAAAAATTAAATCCCTCCGGCAATTTCACGTCCGAATGAATGCTTACGTTCTACTAACCAGACAGTTCGGTTAGATTTAACTGAGACAGACATCTGACGGAGAAGTCATGCCCAGCCTCATCGGTGGGACGCCCACGGGCGCGCGTGAATGGCAAAGGTCGTCTAGACCCACGACGGGGCCGTGTAGGCTTCAAAGACAACCTAGGTTGACAATACAGGTGTCGAACTACGGTCAGTAGCCTTGTCACCGCAAAATAACCCGTAATAATAAAATTATGTAATCAATAAATAAAATTATGAGTGAAGCTGCAACGAAGAGTGCGCTTCGCTTAAGTTGTGGGCTCGAATCTCTCGAAATGATTGCTTCCACCAGAGAATTGTAGTTTTTAGACACGACAAACCGGGATGTCTCCTTTTTTTATTCATTCAAATTTTTCACCAAACCAGCCGGCCCGCTAGAATTCTCCCCCAGATAACGGCAGAATTCGACCAATTTCTCTAACTAGTGTCGAAAATCCTGTCGGGGTGGAGACTCGAACCTGGGACCTTCCGGTTAGAAGCAATGCAGGTGGAGAAGCTAGGAAATGTAAGCAGTGGATTGTTTGAAGGGAGTAACCCTATAGTAGCTGCCAGCTCTACCACTTACCACCATAACTTTTCGAATTACCAGTATGTTTGGTAGGTTTCTTAAGGTAGGTTTCTTAAGAAACCTACCTTATGTACTATTATGTACTTATATTTAAATATAAGTACATAATAGGGAAGTTACTATCGGGGCAATTCAGAAGGCATCACTTGAATCAAGAATTATATAATTAGACTGAATGACATAGTGAATTAGTTAAGTAAACTCCCTTGTTCCAACAGCAGTGATATCATTTAATGCCCTGAGACATCTAAGCCGGCACAATAGTTTGTTCTTAAAGTATTCGCGAAAACTTTTGTTAAACTATTGAATTTATTGCAGTGTCACAGGTGAGTATTTTATTGGTTGTTCTTGTAACGTGTGTGCGCTACGTTTTGAAAAAAAACATTTTGGGTGCTTTTATCAGCATCACCTTTGCTGCTGCATGCCGTTAATTTTACTAGTCACTACTGCACTACCACACATTGTTCTATCTAATTTATATATAATGTTCTCAGTTAATACACATGTAATGAAAATGTGAAATTTTGATCACGCTTGTAATTATATCTTGATCCATATTTTTGTAACATTGAAGATAAGTGGAAGCGAAGTAGCTGGAAAAACTATTTTGCAACACTACATCCATAATTACGATGTATTAATTTATCTTTTAAAATATTTTCTATTCCAATTGCACATTTCTCACCATATGAGGCTGCAGCTCGTTACATAATCGTCATGGTGATAGAGCTTCATTGAAGTACAGATGTTTGACCAATCACAGAGAAACACAAACCAAGCATTGAGAGATAATTAATCATTGGTCATTGTTCTAGTAAATTCTTCTTTCTGTTGGCTTGACCCGCAGGCAGGTAACGATAAACAGCATCGACTGAGACCAATATTTAATCAGACATGAAATTAACACCGCCGAAAGTACAACAAATGGCAAAAATGAAGACAAAGTTCAACATGAAATAGACATCGAAAACGTGCTGGTCGAAACTGTAATGGTATCTACTAATGTATTGGATATTAATATACACGAATGAAGTTTGACACTTGCTCGTTCCTTGTTTTTTTAGTATTGTCCACTCTTGAGTATTATTCCCCATCATTAAATGATTTCTTTATAGCATACTATAACTACACAGGAAGATGGCTCTGAGTTGAACAGTGCACAGGAGCGCTCGTTGTGGATTTGTGCATCCATCGCGCTCTCCATTGAAGGCGCGGAGGGTGCGAACGGCGAGGGAGAGGGCGAATGAGGGAAGGAAAGAGATGAGCGAGAGACCTCTGGGAAGGAAGAGTTGTTCCACCTCATTTAAGTTTCCTTGATGGCTGCATGGCAGTAATCTACCATTGCTGGGCCGGCGAACTCTCAACGCGCCAGAGACGAAGGAGAGCGAAGGAATCCTGAGCCTGGCACACAACTCCGTGCATGCGGAGGCAAAGAGGACATGGCTTTTTAAAACGCACTTCCTCATATAGCGCCGTGAAACATTACTGAAAATAATATTTAAGCGAGAAGAGATTAGGACATTTTCGAACTATTTAATTCAGTTGTACAAATTATTTACATGTTTTTTTTCAGTAGATGTGTCAAACTGCAGTGAAATGGTACCACTGAGAGAATTCAAAAAAATGATGAAAAGTTAGAAGAACTTATAACCTGTTCAAGATTTCATCTCGAGTACTGTAGCGTGAGGAGTACTGCACAGAAGACTCCGTTTCATTCGGGCACTTTTTCCACGGTTATGCCGCTCGCATGACTGCCTGATTTTCATGCTCTTCGCGCACCATTCTCCTTTACGCGGCGCCGCCAGTCTTGTTAAAAATGTTCCAGCGAGAAACAAACGAGACAGGTCTTTTAATTACCAAATGCACAGCAATTTCTGTCAACGTTGCTCCAGCACGTTCTCAGCACGAGCGAGGGGAAAGACTTTGGGAAACGCACTGGCGCGCCCTTGCTCCCACTTTCGTTCCAGCAACACCTCCACACTATTGCACCGCTGTGTCACTTTCTACCGCACTCCCTCTTTCCCCTTCCCTCATCCCGATTCGTCCCGCCCCGCCCCACCCCGCCCGCTTCGCTCCTTCACGCCCCGCCTGGTACTGCCCCACCCTGTCCAGCCCCAGCCTGTCACACCTGCACTTCCTAACCGCGGCTCGTCGACTTGCACCGCACGCGCCCCTTCCCGCTGTTGCTTTGCTCTACGCCCCAGGCGCTACGCCTCTCCACACCCTTACCGCCCCCGCATCTCAACAATTTCACACCAGTATTCTTCGCACCGCCCTGCTCCTCCACCCTGCTACCACCCGCCAAGTCGCCTCTAGCGCCGTCCCCGCCCCTTCCGGTCCCACGCCTCTGCTCCACGCCCCGCTCTCGTCGCGCCCTCGCACACTCCCCCACTCCCAGGGCCCACCCCACTCCACCCTTTCCTCGGCCCCGCCCCTCCTCATCTTGTGCATACCCCTCCGCACCGACCTCCCTCAGTTTGCCAGCCCTCCTCCAGCCCGCCCCGCCCTGCCCCCCCCCCCCCGCCCGCCCGCCCGCCTCTCACCCGCCGCGCCCAGACCTCTCCCCTGCCTGCCCGGCCATTCGCCTCGAGCGAGGTCGCCCCTGCGTTTGGGAGAAGAGGCATTCCGCGTTTTTATATTATTATTATGATTATTGTTGTTCTCCTGCATTGCTCGGAGGACCATGAGTTCTGGAGATTTTCTTAATGGCTCGGAGAACCACTGCAGCGCTTCGAGAGAACAGTGGAAGTATGGATCCCTCGAGCACAGAACTGCTCTGGAACACTACTCTAATTATCGAGCGTAATATTTGGCTCGTACGAGTGAACATATTTTATTTTAAATCCGTGACCTTAAACTTCCCTGAAGAGCCCGCCGAACGCGTAACTGTTGTCGGAGATATTACAAGAAACCCTACGAATATTTTGTTTGCTCAGGCTCATTTCCTGAGGTTTCTTTTCGCTTTCCTCGCCAGAAAGTTAATTATCTTGAAATGCACACCCTTTACAAGGAATTATTACGAATTTAAAAGTTTAGGTGAGGCGATTACTGCAGTGTCCCAGACCTTCGCGGATGGCGAAGCCACACTTGCGGCCCTGGCACCTTCGCTTCCCCGCTCGCCTCCCCGCTCGCCTCCCCGCTCGCCTCCCCGCTCGCCTCCCCGCTCGCCTCCCCGCTCGCCTCCCCGCTCGCCTCCCCGCCCTGCGCTTCATTTCCTGTAACACCAAGAGCCATCGATTCGCAAGTTCCCAGTCGAAGGGCTCTGTGCCCCGCCGCCCCGCCACCCCCTGCCCAGGCTCCACCGCCGCCGACTGCGAACAGGAAACTTATTTCTTACAACTGTGGCTTCGGCTTTGTTTGCATTAAAGGACTCGCGTACCTCCGTCGCTTGTTATACTAAAATGGAAGTTTAAAATCACATCTAGGCAACAATGAGAGACTTCCCAATGTATTTAAATTGGACCATCTATCAGTTTGACGAACAAATCAGGTCACTTCAAGCTCCCTAATTCAAGATGGCAGGTTGTGCGCGAAAAAGTAAATTAACACTCGAGAAAGCACTTGATCAAATCATAGGGTATACAAGGACGGTTTAAGTTCATAATCCGAAATATCCCCCTAAAGAATTGTTCCAAAAGAAATATTGTTTTAAAATCTATTCAATTTTAAGAGGAAAACAGATGTCTTTCTTCATGCATAACATCAAAATAGTTTGAAACACACAATTTCAGTATTTCTACTACACATTTTCAGTTATTTTTATTCTCAATACATGTAAAACAAGTATTCTAAATTTCCAATATTCCCCGTAGTTGTATTGAAATGTGGCGAGATTATATTGATAAAATAAATTCATCCTCTTTCATACGAATGTATGATTCTACAGTAAAAAATGTACGCAACTCAATCTATTTTAATAAATGTTTAAAGTTCATTCCTTCTATCTCAATAGTATCAAATTAGAAGCGATTTATCTATTCGTAACGTTAATGCTCTCTCAATATTGGCTCATATATTTTTATATACTACCCTATACTTCATTTCTGAAATCATTTGCTTATCAGGAAACACTTGCTCTCTGACTCAATTTCACAAAAATTGCCAATGCATGGCAGGAGGTGGTACAGGTTAATAAACTGAACTTTTGAGGTCCATCTAAAGGCTGCTGTAATATAAAACTTAAAATATATCCAGTACTTAAGTATATGGGAAACTTAAAGGAAATGGACCTTGGCAATGAATTTGACCTTTGCGAAACATTCAAAAGTCAGTATAAATTGCACTTCAACATTTGCATAAGAAATTAAAATATCCGCAAAATGAACGATCAAAGACTTCTTTTATCAACACTATATTATTCCCTCATTTTATTCATGCAGTAATAGGGATGAAATACGTATGTGAAATAGCAAGGGATGACATCTGAATTTCTTCTTATAGTGACTAACAATCCCGTTCCGGTTGTCCTTGTTAATATGACACTAATACAAAATCTTTCAAAAACATCTCCTATAATGCTAACAAAAAGTGAACAAAATTGCTCTAATGAAATCAATGAGTCTTTCCAATTTTCTGAAAGTAAAGATTGTGATCAGAATTTCAGGGAAAGCATACGATGCATGAAAATATATGTACTTAAAATGAGCCGTATGCGAAGATGAACTGTATTATTCCTTTATTGTACGTGTAATAACTAAGGGATAGAGTCCACTCGCCACAATGTCAGAAGAATTCTAAAATACGCATCTCCATTCTAATTAAAAAATCGATTTCCAGTTTACTGCGATATTTCTTTAAATTAGCTTATTTAAGAAATTTTAATTCCCACTTTATCTGCAGTGCTACAGTTGTGCTAGAGCTGCAGCATTAACACTTGGTTCTTTTAGTTTGCGAGGAAGCATGAAAAATGAAAGTCCAACGCGAAGAAAATAAATGAGATAAAGAAAGAGATTAAATACAATGCAATTACCCCTCTGTTCTAATTTTCAGCTGGAAGTAGTCTGGGCATACTGCTGCGTGCGTGCTTTGAATATGCTTCTAGTAAGTCTGTTCCCTCAAACGAACGATAAGCATTAGTCGCATTCAGCTCAGAAACCGCAGCTACATTTGCTGTGTGTGGAAAGCAAATTCATCAATATTTTATGAGAAGATAGCCATTAGTCTGCTCATGATCGTGTAATGATTCTCAGAACATTGACACGTAGATCGATGCGTGACATTTCCTTGTTCTCTGTATGGCCTTCAATGTACTAATAAAAAGTCGTTACACGGAATGTTCTTTATTTTTTATTGAATGCCAAAAAGAATTAAAAAACGACGCGACGTCTGGAGAAAAAGTACAATTTGTGTATGCTTTCTTGAATTTCGGAGTCCCCAATTTCCCAATCTCTAACTGTACTAAGTGGAATTATGAATAAAGCGATTTGAGAATAAAACGAGAATTTTTTACAAGTTCTAAGTAATACGAAATATTCACACCCTTCTAATAGAAACTAGTTATAGTAACAAATAAAATTTCCGATTTTGGCTCTTATCCGTTGTCGTACCCTTCATAAATGAATTCACTACCGCGAGATAATGAAGAGGAATAATTATACGTACTGCTGATGAAATAATCAAATTTCCTCCAAAACCTTGTAGAGCTCACGCAAACGTATGTAGATAGTGAAGCTACGTTTGTAATTCAGAAATACACCACAGAGTCATCTCAGTGTTGGCTTAATTGATCTAGAGAAACGAGACCAAAAATACAATCGAAATGAGAGTCTACCTGAACTAAATCGGATCTCTAGTAAAACATATATTCCATAAATGCAAAGCCCGGTCCAAGTTCTGTTTGTACAACGTGCACGACCCACTCTAAGCTGAACACACTTAATTTTAACGCAACGTATTTATTAAAAATTGTTTTCCATATGTGAAAAATTCTCAATTTCAGTAAAATAAAGAGCTTTTTCATACACAAACGCAATTGCCTTTAGGCCACTTTATCTACAATGTATCGACACTCAATTAATGGAAGGAACTGGGCAAAAAACCTCATCGATGTAGGTGTACATTGACCCAGATCATGAAGCAATGAAGTACCCTACATTTTCCCTTACATACATATTTAGGCTTTAGAATACTCAGTCAGAATTCTAACTAATGCAAGAAAATCACATAAGAATTACAGAGTATTTTCGTTTCTAATACTCAGTATAGTTTTAATTGTATTGAAATAGTTATGTAGAGCCCAGGACGAATAATCAATGCCACACAACTTTCATTTGTCAGAACAAGGGCAGAAGGGTTCAAATTTTGTCGCAAAGGGTTTCAAATGTTCTAAATATTCAGTTTTCTTGTGTGTAGTCCGGATCTTTTTAACCCACAGCCAAAACCGCTTTAAAAACTAAAATTATAACAAACTCTTTTAATAAATTGCATCATATTTTAAACAAAACCCACATCATCAACAAAATAAAATAATTCCAGCTTCCTAAATAGATTGAATTATATACAAACAATCGTCGGTGAACTTCTGTACCTCCCTGGTAATACTAGAGTTAATTTATATTTATGTCACCAATGCAGATACACAGTTTGAACGATAATCTTGTGATATTTTTCACGATCAAGTTTTGGAACATGGCGTTGAATTAAAGATTCCTGGACTAACGTAGACTTATTTCAGTTCCTCTTTCTCTCTAAAATAGCACTACAGACCAGCTCTCACCGTGGTCAGACATCCGTATTCGCAGCCTACGGGCGATTTCTGAGACCAGACGCGATGGGCCGTATGTGGATGGGGAATCAGCCTGTCGCTCGGCCCTCAGTTGTGAGTCCGAACAGGAAGAAAAGGAATTACACGATTCACGGCCCGTTCGAGGGTCGTCTCCAGCATCCATCTGCATTTGATGGCAGGAAACTACAGAAATGCCCAAAGAGAGTAGCACGTCTCTTTTCGGCAGTGCTCTATCTCACGACAGCTCTGTACTGATCCTGCCAGTTGCCACTGTCGGAGGCTTGAACCCAGAACCCAAGACCTCCCGGGGCACGAGCCTTCAGTTGCGGACTCGCAATCACTTACGCTAAGGCACTTGATCCTGGTAACGCACCTATTCCATTACACGGCACGATTTCTCAACGCCCGTTCAGCATTCTCTTAGATGCCAGCTTCCACCACCAGTATTGCGGTGTGGCGCGTCGGGAGCTGGGCCCGTGCGGGCAAAGGTGCCGAGTGGGGGTGTGGCGGGACGAGAAGGCAGCTCTACGTTGCGCACATATGCAGAGGACGAGGGGGAGGCGTGGGGGGGGGGAGGGGCAATGCGAAAAGCACCAGGCACACCGAGAATCCTAGTACGAGCAGAGGGGAGGAGGCAGATGGCAAGAGGTGGTTAGCGAGTGGGGGGAATGTGAGGTGGATTGCGGGTGGAGAAGAGAGAGAAAGAAGAGACGGAGACGAAGCATAGCAGTCTGACAGGAGGCGGTGTGGAAGTGATGCAGGGAGAAGAAGTATGTTGGGAGGAAATCGGGAAGGAGGCGGAGAGGAGGTAGGGACGGGGAGGCGAGGAGGCGGGGGAGGCGGAAAGGACGCAGGGTGGAGGGGAGGAGGCAGGGAGAGGAGAACGAAGGGAGGGAGCACGACTCCGAAAGTGCTGCCCGCACGATACGGGGCCCGATCCCGACCGGAGGTGTATTAGTTCTTAGTACCATTAACACGGCACGATGTTGCCGGCTTCATAATTGGGTTAGCGCAGACAAGGAGCGGCGGGGCGGGACGATGGCATCGAGGCGGGCGCGGGGCGGACAGAGCGGGGCGCGGCGGGTAGAGCGGGGAAGCGCGGGGAGGGCGGGGCGCAGCGCTGGATTATGCGCGTTAAACTTCGCATTATCCCGCATCAATAAGCACTCCCATCGGGGCGTGTGGCGACGGCGGTGGGGCAGGACGGCGGCGGCGGCGCGGCTCGTGGCGCGGGCGGAGGCGGAGGCGGGGGCGACACGCACCTGGCGCGCACATCCTCCGAAATTCACCAAATTTCAATACGGCATCGATCGCTCCCGCGACGCCATCCCGGAGAAAAAATACATTAATATCGCCGCAGTAGGAAGGAAGAGGCACGGGCGCCGGGACGCGTGGCCGAACTTGGGTCGAAATTCAGGGTGCAGGGCGAGGTCGCGGCGACGCGGCCGAGGGAGAGGCGGCGACGGGGGGAAGGAAGGCAGGAAGCGCGCGGGGGGCGTAAATTCAGAAAGTTCGGGAGCGCTTTCTGAGGCTTTCATTATATTGACATTTTTATCTAAAACTTCAAAAAACCTTCACCGCCAACTGCAACATACAATATATCACCCAGTCAATACGTGTCGAGGGCGGTCGCGGCGTGGCTCCCGGGGGACCCCGAGCGATGGCGAGCGAAGGGGGGCGGGGGGCGGGGGTCGGGGCCGGGGGGGCAGGGGGAGCGGGCGATCGAAGCGAGCGGGTGATGGGCGCACGTGTGAGCGCCGCCCGCTGGCTCCCCGTTGCTCACCCGCTCAGCCGCTCGCCCCGCGGCGCTCCGTGCCGCCCCGCCTCGCGTCATACGCCCCCTTGTCGCCCGGCGCTGCTGGCCCCGGCGCCGCAACGCTGGCCGACCGCCGGCTCCCGGCCCTGCGGGGTATCTCGTCCAGCTCCGGATTCCCTTCAATTAAAGCATGAATTTTTCCACGGTTGATGCATTCTTTAGGCGGTGCCGGCTTGTTCATCGGATACGGCGCTTTCAAAAACCCGCGGCATCGATCAAGCCTGGAGGCACGTCGCTCCAGCAGCCGCGGCTGGAGGGGTTCGGGGCGGTGGAGGGGTGGGAGCAACGGTCGGCGGGGGGGGGGGGCAGTCCGCATTTGGCCGCACGCGACAAATTGCGGCGGCGCTCTGACGCGGCGCCGGCGAGGGCGGAGGGCAGAGGGCGGAGGCGCGAGACACTGCGCGCGAGGGGCCGACGACGTTATTGAACACCGCGGATGTCAGGAGGAACCGCTCTGCCCAACAACCAAAGGGCGAGTCGCTATAATGAACACATAATAGGTATTAACGTGATTAAGCCGATAAACAGTAAATAAAAGCCGCGGTTGATGTTTGTGACCCGAGACGATAGCCGAGGTTTAGAACCAAGTCTGTTATTTGTGTTATCGGCTGTCTGTCGCTTAATACTTTTTACAAGAGCATTTACTTATGAGAAACAATAATAGAAAAAATATACGCAATTTCTTGGACAAAGTGCCTACTTATACGCAAAGATTAGCTGTAACTCATTTATTGTTATTGTTCTCAGCGGACGCCATCTGTTAAAGAGTGGTTTTTCGCTTCTCTAATAGCGCTACGTCGATTGATTTTTTCGTGTTTCCGGGCGCGTCAAGTGCTTTTGTCATTAGTTCCGGAAGTGTAGTGCATGCTTTTTTCTCAGGAGATGGCGGTGATCTTTTCCCGCTGGATGGCGAGATCCGGTGCCCACCTACCGTCGACTAGTGGAGTTTCCCTCAGGACTTTTGACCAGGACTCTCCCACCAGCGAGGCACCGCCCCAGCCGGGACAAGCTCTAAGCTCCCGACCGGTCTCCCGGAATATGTGGTAGTGCAGTGCATGTTAGTGTAAGTGTGTGTGTGTGTGTAAGGGGAGAGGATAGGACAAGGAAGAGGAAGGACAGATCGCGAGCGGTCCGTGGCCCGTTTGGTAGGGTACTGCTCCGGCATTCGCCTGGTGTTGATCGCAGAAACCACGGAATACTACCGATCAGAGCAGGCGGCCGCTAGAATTCTCCTCCAGACAGCGACTGAATTCGACCTAGCTGAAAAGCGTGTCGAAAATCCTGCCGCCTTCAGGACTCGAACCTAGGACCTCCCGGTCAGAGGCGCTGCAGTGACATCAGTTGATACACTGAGCTACTACTCCCGGTCGCTATGCCGATATTACAACAGTTCTGTATTTAGATAATAAAAAATATGCGTTCGGGATACTTGCGAGGAGACAGCCATCCGGCAGTGCTCCGAACCAGGATTTTTGCCCCTGTCTTCCTTTGAACACTACGCTTAGGATGGGATATCTTTCAAGTAGGCGCGTGGGCGTACCCTGTAGCGCCTGGCTATGATTCTCACTTTCTTTGCTGATCGGTCTCAGTAAACAATGTTCGAACTAACTGGTTGGTATAACGTGAGAATCCGGATTTATACTCGCGAATTTGGGTTTTCTAAGCTAACTTGTTAGCCCTTATATCACAGTCGATGGCCTTGATGATAGATGTTAGATGTCGTGGGAATAATTGGAACTATTTTTTATTTTCATAGTTTTCATAACGCAAGTACTACAAACCATTCACATCACATTGATTTTAACCACACACTATATGCAAACATTAGAATACAGACGTTTTGCTAATATGTTACGAACGCCGCTTCAACATTATTTCAACACTTTTGACAGATCATGTCAATCACTTTCCGCCGACTGAGATGTCTTAGGGAATCAGCTGCTTCCTCTTCAGCGTCTCTGACTGGGAGGTCTTAGAGTTTGAGTTCCGACTTGGCTGTACGGCGGGATTGCTGCACCTCAGGTCGTCAGTGGAACAACGACTTGGTGGTCACAATAGGCCAAACGTGTAGTTGTAGATCGCGTTCAGTATACAGGCGATGTTTCTTCATGTAACAAGCACGAACAGTCGAAGCGTTCTTGTGGCAAATTTAACGGGTCATGCGTTTGTGAAAAACATCGTCTGAGTTTGCCTTCATTTTTTACTGAAGTTTGAGCCCAATATCCCTTGATAGAATGCTGAGATATTCCATGTTTACTCCTCTACACTAAATTTTGTATTTTTTCTCCCTGAAAAAAAAACCTTTTTGTTATAGTTAGACGTGAAAATCAAAAAGAGGCCGTTTCAACGGCTACCAACGAGGCGCCATGCAAACAATGATGCTCAACGCGAATATTTGGTTATGGCGACACCATGAAAAGAAAGCACTAGAGTGAACGAATAAAATGTTATATCGAAGTGGAACAAGTTTGAAGCTCTGAACAGAAGGTTTGCTAAACTGCAGAAAATTCTAGCAACAGGAGCTCTGCCCAAGTTTTGGGTCTTCGATTTCCCTTCGAGACATGGATATTTACAGCTTGTGATTGCAAGTTTGTATGCATGTAAACCCAAAGCAACACATTCCCCAAAGTATCATATACAGAGATCATTTCATTATTGACAAGCACACCCGTGTATCTGCTTTCTGTATCAGTTTCCTATTATACCTTTAGATCTATGACTCTAGAGGTACCAGCAAAATGTTTGATACCTCAGGCATAAGGGACAAAAAAATTCATGATAAGATCTTTTCAAAGGTATCCTTAACTGCAGATTCTGCAAAATGCAAGATAATCGAGGTGTCTAATTACATTCTTCATTCTTGCAATGCACTGAAAATACTTACTGAAGGATTCCACATCGTTCCTGATAAACCAGAATTTATGGTATGAATTTAATGTGCAGTTGGTTGATCCGCTAGCGAAGCGTCGCTGCGAACCGGGACACAATTTCCAAGTCTTCGTGGAAATTATGATAGTAAACTAAAAGAAGACAGAGTTAAACTTAAAAATGTTGGCCCGCTTCCATACTTCCTCTTTATATTACGCATACACAACAAAGCAAAAAATTCGCTGTGAACAGTTTTTTTCACAATTATCTTCGTTCCCCAATCAGAAGACCCTGACAGTCAAGCAAAGCTTCTCAAGTCCGCTTTGCGGAAAGCGCTACCCACGCGAATATTAAACATTGAATTTCACGCAGCTTACGGGCTTCATTTTATAACAGGAACCAAGAGAGAGGCGCTCGCTCATCGCACGGACTTTTAGATTTGCAGTAAATATGACCAATGAGGAAGAGTCATCCTCTTAATCCTTGCCGGCCTCTGTTCATTCAATTAAAAATATTGCCTCTGCCGGGAAAGTGCTTCTACGAATTGCTCGCTTTTTAAAAAGAGAACAAATGAAGGACGCACGTTTTCCACCAATTCCGAAATCCGTAAATACAATACACGGCGAAGTACTTACATCAATCAAATTCCAGTGGCAACAGGATGGCACATGAATGTTGCACAAAATTTATACTGAATTTTTTACTTAATATTTCACATTCTTATTAATAACTAGTGAATTCCATAAATTGGAACTAACGTTCTATATAAAGTTTGTGTAGCATTCGAGAAGGTCAATAACTCATGTGATTTTCATTTCTTATTGTTTATTTTTGGAATAATTGAAACCCTTGTAAACAGTTTTTTTATTAGATCTCTACAGCTGTTTTGTAAAGAAAAATATAAAACTAACTCGCATGTGCCAAAAAGGCAATAAGTACCTAAAAAATTAAATAGATCGTGAAATCGGGAGGTAGTGTTAAGGTGAGAGGTGCTAAAATATTCTTCCGCTGAGCTGTTACAGGAAGTTAGGTTAGTTTTTACTCGGAAAGCCGAACACGACACTGTTTGAAAGGTAGAAATGTAAAAATTGGATGAAGAGGAAACAGGGATGTTGGTCTTCTTGGTGAGAATCTAGTTGCGATGGCTTAGCGGCAGCATTACCGTTGCCTCAGCAGCGTCGCTGACCGAGACGACCTAACGCTCGAGTACTGATGTTGGTGGATTTTCGACACTATCTACAGAGCAAGATCAAAATCAACCATTATCCGGAGGAGAATCACAGCGGCCGGCTGCATTGATTGGTAGCTTTCCGTGTCTTTTTCCGATCAATACCAGGCAAATACAGAAGCAGCACCTTAGCAGACTTACCACGGAGCTGCCCGCACCCGCACACAGACGCACACCCACCCACATACACACACATATTATATGCCCACGTTTTCTTGAGCCCTGGAAAACATATCCCCACTCCTTTACTATCATTCGTTGAATTCAGGACAAATGATAGGAACGAGCATTGTTCACAAAATATGGTATCAGAAATATTCACTCCCGAATAGTAGAAAATATTTTGCATCGAAAAATGAGGTACAGTTTAAATATCAGTCCCATAGACAAAATATCAAACCTACCACTCCTCTCATATCTATCGAAACGAGGGCTCAAGAGAACGTACGCGGATAATGCCGTTACACGCACTACAAGACCATACACTAGGAGGCTGGACGGGAGCGTAGTGATTGTCGAAGTGAACAACTGGGGGAGATCCCTTGAGATCACAAAACGTAGTAATCAACAAAAAAATTACAGGAATAATTTTCTTAAAGTCATTTCACTAAACTCCCAAGTATTTTTCAAGTATAGGTTTGCAAACTATTAATAACAATGTATGCATTAATTGAATTGATGGTACTAACTTTTAATATTTATGTTTTTTCTTTAAATATTCTTTCTTCTTTCTTTACATACTCACAAATACGTTTTAGAAAACGTTTCTTCCTTCGAAACAGGAAGAGCGCTACTCTTTAACACCATCTCACAGAATGTTTTAGTAGCTTTGACTCGTAATGGGCATATAATATTATTCTATGAACACATAACTCAGGCAGATCAGGTGAAGAGCTTACGGACGCGTAATCGTTTAATCCTCCCAAAAAGCAAATGAAGGAATCAGAATAATGCAGATATTTCACAAAAGACTAATGAAACGTTGAGTAACTGACAGAAATGTCAGTATCAATAAGTCGATTACGAATCATATTAAAACACTGTTATTTATTATTTATATGAAATGATCGATCATTTTTGCTTAATTTTGCTTTTCATTCGCAGAATAATATATTCGATTCCAGTCCATAACTGTCCACTGTAATGACGATGGTCCCCACCGCGTGGATGCGTTTCTGTAGTTCAATTAAATTTATGCGCGCAGTTCCATACATTTAATGAATTAGTGGTACACACGTTAGCATGTGAGCGCTAGCATGTGAGAGAGGGGGGCCGGGAGGGAGTGTGTGGGGATGAGGGGGAGGGCGGAAACGGAATAGCCCCAGCAGTGGCCCGAGGGGACGCTATCGACACATGCCCCATCCCCGCCCCCGCAAATTTCGCTTCCGACCACCTGACACCGAGTAGGTAACTTAGGACGATTGCCGCAAACTTATTAATAGCGTTGATCGTGAATATTTTCACCCGAAGAAACGGATGTGCTGTTTGACAACATACACATTTTACACTTTATCGCTTCACACCCCGGTTCATAAATTCACAAATTTTGTTTAAAAATTTAACTGTTAAAAATGGTTTTATAAATATTATTTAATACATCAGTCAATTTCTAAAGGCATCGACTTTTGTCGGTGTTGACAAAGGGAAGATAGTCATTAGCTGCGCTCATTTCTTCGTAACTAGTGAACATGACTCATAATCGATATACGATTCTGTTGAGTAATTGTGCCCAGATCGTCATTTTTATTTTTTTCAAAAAATTTCGTTCTAAAATTACTATTAAAGTGTGATAGAATGAATGTTAAAATCCCTATGAAGTATCCCTATGAGTAAATCCCGTGTGTTCGGATGTGCGGTTCCGTCATTCAGGGCTAGAGCACTTCCCGAACACCAATCGAGACGTATGAGGTGTCAGTCGACGCGTCTTGGTCTCCTGATGAGGAACGGGGATACGTTTCGGATCCGGCCAGAAAATTCAAAGAAATTTCCAAAAATGTGTTTTCGGCATGTTTTGGCGCTGCGATCTTAGTGAGTGAGTCGGGAATTAAACCAATACCACCTAATAGATTTATATAGGTGGCGTTGATTAAACTCCAGTTCCAAAAGGCAGTGTTTTGCTCAATATGCCATAATTTTCTTTCATGAAGTTGGCGACACTAATGTTAATTTGAACAAATGAATCGCGCGTCATACATCATTTTAAGTTTCATCCGTTTATCCGTATCCTATTACCGTATTTTAACAATAAATTTGCAAAAAAATACGAAGAGCATTGCTTTGGAACTTATTAAATTTGAAGAACTTCAAATGGATACGGAGAAAAAACAAAACTGAATAATGTTAAAGAATGAACGTTCTTACGTTCGACTTCTCAATTTTACGTTCCTGTGTACAAATACCGATTTGCAAATGAATGTGACCCAGAATTAACTCACCTTATTTACATAAACATACAAAACTGTTGCCATTTAATGCTTATATACACGCGCATACGAAACGAGTAATAGAGCAATTGCAGAAGTGGAAGTAAACACAAATTAGACTGACTTCGTGGAGTTTTAATTTCTCCAAAAATAGGGGAGAAAAACATGCAAGTATTAAGCTCTCCGGCGAAGAATGAAATGAATTTGAAGAAGATTTTGCGACACAATTTTCGAAACTAATTGACAATGACCTAATATTAGGATTAGAGATGATCCCAGAACAGTTACAGGTGATCTTTGTGCATTATTGTTCATATTAGCAAAAATCGTAAAAAATGTATCTGTACTAAACTATATTCGTATCATCGATGCCTTCCAAGTGTTTTTAGGGCGATTATAATTTTGAAATTTCAATATTACCAGTTCATATCCCGTATGGGGGAAACATACAAGGCCATTAGTTGTTGGGAAATTTTGAAGGGGAATATAGCATTATCAGTTACTACGATTCATTGTTAATTCCAATGCCAGATACTGTAAGAACATATTTGAACAAAGCGACGTATGAAAGAAATGAAGTATGAAAGAAATTTTCAACACATGAGAATTACTTTAAAACAGTTAACGCGTCGGTGTCGTCGATGCCACATTCACCTGATGTAAATGTAATTGACTTCTTGGTTGGAAACTCAAAAGATAGAACTACGGGAAAATCCTCGGCGAATCTGATGTGTCTTCAATGAAAGTCACGTGACTCCTTATTTCGGTCACGGTTATTACAAATGGTTGTTATAAAAGACTGAGAAACAAAAAGACAATGGATTTTTTTTAAAAAATAAAAATATTCAAAACACAAATAAATATGGTCTTTAAAAAAGCAGTATTCTAAGTTTTTATAAATAATTTGAAAACAAATTGCACCTTTTTCTTTGTATAAATAATTTGATTTGATATTTTAAATTCCATGCATACGGAATTTATCGTCTCCTGTATTATTTCAGTAGTATACAAACCTTTTGCAGCTCTCATACACAACCAAACTTTATAAATGGGGTCTCTAAAGAAAGAGAATTTCACGGAAACGTGACGATTAGCATTTTCACTATATAAATATGAAGGATTTGTTGAAAAAAAAAAACACGCATCTAAATACTAATGTCAAATGCAAACCGCAACACTCGGCCGCATTCTTCAATTTTTATAGTTAAATAACTCCTAAATAAGCGTTTTAGAGCCTTAAAACTTGTAATAGTGAGACTAAAGGCCTCAAATAATCGTTTCTCTTGCTAATCTGCAAGATCAGGTATTCTTGGACATTCTATTACATTTTGCTGCTCCAGCATTTCTTGTCACTACCCCACAGAACATTCGAAGTTACCTTTTTAAACTTTTTAAACAAATAAATACGTTTCATTAACAATTTTACCTCTTAAAATGGAAAAGGAAAGGTAGGGAAGAGGGTGGAATTTAACATGCAAGATTTGTCATGGCTACGATAGTTTTTACTTAAACGCGTTGTATACGTACGTTAATAATTTTTAAATTATTATATAAGTGAAAATCTTGAGGTCTGTAACAGTATTTGATCACATGAAAAGAGGCAACTTTACTCAAGTGATAATATTTGGGATAGTTACGTACTTATTCGCTTATATATCGTACCGCTCGAAAAATAAAACGTAAAGCTTACATTGTCACAATTGAATTATCCGCAAATTATTAAAAATAATAATAGTTTATTTCGATTAATAGTTAAATAATTGTTTGGAAGACCTACGTCATAAATTGTGAATGAGTTTTGAACTGCACAATAACAACACCAGCTAGGACTACCCCTCACGTTACCGCACAGATGAGTTTTCAAACGAATTACTTTGCTACCCACACACCGCATTCACCGAACCAACAACAGACTGTAAAGAGCGAGTATCGTAAACTTCACACAAGTATATTAATACCCATTACATCCAGTGTCATACGGTGCGTTTTCTACGACTTTTGGCAACTTTCACTAGTTAAACTTTTACATTCAATCGTTTCGTGGCAGTTGACATGCAGGATTCAGCCAAGGCTCCCCAGCGGACAGCTACCCCACCTGCCGCAGGTGGCTTTGGTTTACCAACTGCCTGCGAGAGAGTACAAAAGTTGCGACAGTAATTCTGAGGTCATCATTTTCGCTTTTTCTCATATTTCTGCAGGTGACACAGCAGCAACATATAACACAAAATAACTTGCGTTCTGACCTTAACGTCAGTCAAATGTTCCCTCTACCACTACCACTGCACTAGTCAAATAAGATCAAAGTAAAATTACGATCCAATTTATATTAAATAATATTCTACGTAAAGCTTACTAAAAATAAAAGAAATGAAAAGTGACAATCATCATATAATATTAAATGCAATTTTAATGTACACAATCAAACAAAACATTTACTAGAACGATTCTCAATGATTAATGAAGTATCAATATTTGGTTTGTAAACTTCTCTGTGATTGGTCAAGAACCTGTATCAAAATGAAATCTGTATCGTAATGGGTGTCATTATGTAGCGGGTTGCCGCCATGAAATGAGATAATTACATAATGGGAGTAGAAAAACACTATAAACGCAATATACCATGCAGTTTCACGGACAGCGAATAAATATCTTAGCAGAAAATACAAAAGAGGAAGGTCAGTCATCTATTTATATAACCTGTCTATAGGAATACCATCACAAGACATCCTGATCACGGATTCTATGTGTACGAACACGTGCCTCACCAACATTTCATACTTGAGTAACACAGACAAATGTTGGGGAAAGACTGATAGTATTCATGATATTACTGAAACGATATTATGAGCGGCATATACAATGTGAAAAAAGCCACCAACCAAATTTGCCTAGAAGATGGATGTACCATATATGGGTTTCCGAAGATTGAAATCAGAAGCAGAGCCAACGGCAAGCGGGCAGCTCAATCGTTGCGGTACAATCGCGAAGATGCATGGGCGGATGACAGAGGCGCGTGCTTTTCGGAAGGTGCGGCGGCGACGGCAAAAGCGCGAGGGTGTCCGAGCGCGAGGGAAGGCCGTGCAAACAGCAGTAAATACCGACGCAGTGCGGGGAGCGTGGGAGAGGCGGGGCTCGGACTGACGCGGGGTGGGCGGGCAGCCGCCTCCTCATCGGCGCGCGCGCTCCCGGGAGCAATCGAACATTAATTGCGGCGACGCAGCGGAGATAAACGCGCGGGCGATCGCCCGTCACGTGGAGAATGTCTCGCCATTGATCGCCCCGCCACTCCCCAGCGCTGCGGGCGGGCGGCGCGCCACGGCCAAGAGGCAGGCGGGGGACGGAGCAGGGCACGCGGAGCGTGGGACGGGAAGCGAGGGATGCAGAGTGGGCGATGCGGAGCGGGCGATGCGGAGCGGGGGACTTGGAGCGGGAGACTTGGAGCGGGGCACTTGGAGCGGGGCACTTGGAGCGGGGCACTTGGAGCGGGGCACTTGGAGCGGGGGACTTGGAGCGGGGGACTTGGAGCGGGGGACTTGGAGCGGGGCACTTGAGCGGGGCACTTGAGCGGGGCACTTGAGCGGGCACTTGGAGCGGGGCACTTGAGCGGGGCACTTGAGCGGGGCACTTGGAGCGGGGCACTCTGGAGCGGGGCACTTGGAGCGGGGCACTTGGAGCGGGCACTTGGAGCGGCACCTTGGAGCGGGCACTTGGAGTGGGCACTTGGAGCGGGCACTTGAGCGGGGCACTTGAGCGGGGCACTTGAGCGGGGCACTGGAGCGGGGCACTTGGAGCGGGGCACTGGAGCGGGGCACTTGGAGCGGGGCACTTGGAGCGGGCACTTGAGCGGGGGAATTTGGAGCGGGGACTTGAGCGGGGGACTTGGAGCGGGGACTTGGAGCGGGGGACGGAGCGGGGACTTGGAGCAGATCTTGGAGCGGTAGACTTGGAGCGGGGGACTCGGAGCGGGGGACTTGGAGCGGGGGACTTGGAGCGGGGGACTTGGACTTGGAGCGGGGGACTTGGAGCGGGGGACTTGGACTGGAGCAGGGACGCAGAGGGTTGGACCCCGAAGCGAGGTAACGCAGAGCGGAGGGCCGGGCACAGGGATGACGGGATGAGGGCGCTTGGTGGCATGTAGGGAAGGTGGGTGTAGAGAGGAAGCGGAGAGGACGAGTGGGATAAGTTATGAGATGATCGGGATTGAGGAAGGGGAGAGTGGAATCTTGTGGAAGCAGGAGATGGCCGGTGGCGAGGCGGGGATAAGCGCGCCCGATGAATCTGGACTCGATCAGGAGAGGGCGAAGCTGAGAGCGAGAGAGTTGGAGGCGAGTGGTCAGGGGAGAGTGGTGGGTGGGAGGAGCAAGCCAGGGAGCAGGAGGGGCGGGGAGAGGGAGCGATCGGGGAAGGACGCGGTGAGCCAGTTGGGGGTCGAATGGGAAGGTCGAATGGGAAGGTCGAATCTGGCGGTGGACAAGCGACGCGGGGTATGTGAGGCGGGTGATCAGGGCAGGAGGGACGAGGGAGACACGTGCTTTACGCGTGGGTTGAGCGTGAGGCTCGAATTCCTTCTATTCATCCCTCAGCTTCTCCTCAAGTACATGGGTGGACCCTTTGTTCCAAGCAGAATGGAAGTTGCCTTTCACCTTTCCATTCATGAGTTATTTAAGGAACAGAACATAATGCCAGTGTAGAAGGAATAGAAATACTGAAAGTACTGCCTAGGAGGGAACCAGACTGTGAATTATAACAAGAAGAGATATCATATTAGGGCAAGGTTATGATATGTGAAATATGAATATACACTTGTTTATATAAGTTTCAAAAAGAAATAAAATTCTTTGCTGCATTATTTTTACTTTCTCGTATACGTTCGTACAAACGAATTAATATATGTTGTATAGAAAAAGTTACGTAATGCTGCAATACAACGATTTCTAGATATCAACGGAAATACTCGTTTCGGGGTCTCCTGGTACCAAAAAAGTGATTTTTTCAAATCGTCCGTCCGTTCGTCTCTCTGTCTGTCTGTCCATCCGTCTGTGAACACCACTAGCCTAACCATACGTCAGTTATTTTTCTAAATTGAAGAAGCCCCTGTACTTCTGGCTCGAGTCGAAGTTTTGAGATTTTGAAAAACATTCTTTAAAATTTGGGGATACTTTATATGAAGCCCCTGGGATATTTCAAAATTTTCTCAAAAATGGCTCAATTTTTTTCTTTCAATCTCTTGTAATAATAAAGTAAATTAAACTTATAAAGGTAGCATAGGTCCAATTTTTAGGATTACTTCTGCATTTTCGAAAATTTCAAAACTTTGAATTGTTCGGCGTCTCCCTACAACTACAAAATTGAAGAGAATTTTTTTCTTGAAGAAAAATGTTTTCTATCTAGTTCTTTCATTAAGGTATTTGTATATTTTTTGAAAATGTTAGTAGATTTCGCGCAACATTCCCTGCAATATGTAAAATATTAAAAGATAACAGAAACATTTTCTCGAAAACGGTTCCAAATTTTTTCTTTAAGCTTTTCGTAGGAATAGGGCTAAATTTTGGCAGTATTTATTACTATTTTATTTGTTAATATTGCACATATTGCACCCAATATTGCACGAAACTTAAAAAATATTAATGTACGCTATACGATATAAAACGCTCTATTCTTTCATTTTTTCAAATATGACAACAATGTATTTTTTACTTCTTTCTCACATCGTTAATATTTACATTAGCCGCGATTTGTTCACATTATATTTATGAATACATGTGCTTTAAATAATGAAATATATTGTTTCTGAAAAACTCAACAGTGTTCTGTGAAAATGAGCACAAATTTCCGCATTTTGAGAAATGTTCAAATGCCATTTCCTTAGAAATTGCTCAAACTTTTCCAACATATGGTACTAATTGCATTGTTCAACATGACGTAAAGTTAACTTTTGTGTATCATTTCGTTTATTCCAAAATTACACAAATGCATTTTTTAATTATCTCTCATGCCGTTAGTTTGCACATTTTCAGATATTTGTAACCAGTATTGCATTTGCAAAATGAAGTGCTTCAAATTTACTTCAAATGACGTTTTACCAACACACAAAAATTTTCTTTGACAAAGAGCATCATATTTCGCATTTACAGTAACCCTTAAACTCCAATTTCTTAAAAACGGCTTCAAATTTTTCAATGAAAATTGCTACATAGGACGAGGTGTTACTCTTCTCTAGTATTCTTAAAGTAATATTTTAGTTCAACTACTAGGAAACCGAAAAGATGAGAAATTAAAACAAAAATAGTTTGGGCGGGGATAAAAGCCCTGACACTGAAAAAGTGTTTTTTTCAAAACGTCTGTCCGTCCGTCCGTCCGTCCGTCCGTCTGTATGTCTGTATGTCTGTAGGTCTGTATGTCTGTATGTCTGTATGTCTGTATGTCTGTATGTCTGTATGTCTGTATGTCTGTATGTCTGTATGTCTGTATGTCTGTATGTCTGTATGTATGTATGTATGTATGTATGTATGTATGTCTGCCTTTATGTCTGTCTGTCCGCCTGTCATCCGTCTGTGAACACTACTAGCGCCTAAACCATGCATACGATCTTCTCAAAATTGAAGAAACTCCTGTCCATCTGGCTCTAGTTGAAGCTTTCAAATTTTGAAAAACATTCTTTAAAATGTAGGTGTACTTTACACGAAGCAGGAATCCCCCGGACATTTTCAATTTTTTTCCAAAAACGGCTCCAATTTTTTTCTTTAGATTTTTTGTAACAATAAAGTATAATACACTTACAAAGTTGGCATAGGTCCGATTTTCACGGTTAACACTGAATTTTCGAAAATTGCAAAAGTTTGAATTTTTTCAGCATCTTCCTACAACTTCAAAATTGAAGACTGATTTTTCCTTCAAATGAAATTTGTTGTCCATAGAAAGTTCTTTCATTAGGGACAAGTAGATTTTCTTGAAAATTTTAGTAGTTTTCGTGCAATAGTTGCAGTTTTTAAAAATAACAAAAAACAAGATTTTGTGAAAAATGGCTCCGAATTTTTTCTTTAAATTTTTTGTAATGGTAGTGCCAAATTCTCCCTATATGATGACATAAATGTCCTATTGCTCTATTCTTTTGTTTTTTTTTCAAAAATTACAAAAATATAATTTTTTGACTTGTCTCTTACGTCACTAATATTTACATTAGAAGCAATTTCTTTGCGTTATTGTATTTATGAGTATATGTGCTTTAAATAATGTCAAATAAAGTTCCTCAAAAACTCAACAGTTTTTTGTTAAGTTGTGCTGAAAATTCCGCATTTTCAAAAACGCTCAAACGCTCATTTTCTCAAAATTGGCTCGAAATTTTTTTTTTCGCGTTTTTCCAATGGATAATGCTAATTTCACTGTTTTACATGCCATAAAGTTCATTTTCGTGAAGCTTTTTGTTTTTTCCAAAATTATACAAATGGCATTTCTTTTAAATATCTCTCACGCCGTTAATATTAACATTTTCACCAATATGTCTACATTTTGAATTTGTGAGTAAAAGGTCTTTAAATTACTTCAAACGAAGTTTTTCGAAAACTCAATAGATTCCTGTAAAAAAAGCTGTAAATTTTGCATTTACAGTAACGGTAACGCCAATTTCTTAAAAACGGCTCTCAATTTTTCGATATAAATTGCTATTTAGAACAAAGTTTTAGCTTTCTTTAATATTCTTAAAATAATATTTCAGTTCTGCTATTTGGAAAAGTTGAGAAAATTACAAAAAATATGTACCTTGTGCGGCGATAGATGACAGCAGGCAAGAACGAGGGGCAAGACTGTACCGTACAACTCCACACCAAGGAAATTAGAAAACTTTACTACGAGAAAGTCTGTGCCATTCTGTAGCTCCTCTAGTTAATAATTCAATTGCTCGGGAGTGTAGAACCTTTTTTGAATCGTGGTTTTTGCCGATCTCCAAATGACACATAAGTGTGTGCTGAGTTCGACTATTGTTTCATTCCGAACAGTAATTTGTGACGTACTAGAGTGAAAAACACAGACGACTGTTCTGATTGAATAAATACAATATATTTACAGATTTTTTACAATTAATGTACAATGATATGATACAAAAATTTAGCCCCTTGGCAACCTTTCAATTCTCTTAGCCGCGAAACCCCGCGACCGTCCCCTAGGCCTCGCCCAGAACCACTGCTTCGGAAGCAGCAAAAAGCAACGCGAAGTGCGAAGCTGTCGGACATAGAGTCCCGTAACTACACCAATTACATGGCTTGTCGCCAAACCGATCTTCGACCTGAAGATCACGTGCAAGGATTGCACTGGAGATACCTCACGTCTTTCGACACCCAGCGTATCCCGCGAGGCGCCTGTCGGCGCGGCCTTAAATATCCGCCGGCTCGCCCCCACCCTACAAGCAGCGGGCGACACACGGCTCGCTGGCCAGCCTTTCCAGAGCTACAACCGACACCTCCTAGACTCGCATCCGCGCGCGTCCCTTTGAAGGAAATCCCAGCCGGGATTCCTGAGGGCTCTTCACCCGGCGCGGCGTGGCGCCGCCACCCTCCACCCACATCCGGCTTTACGCGGGTTTCCCCGAAGCGGCCCGACGCACCGGCGCCGGACCAGGCGACGCTACAAATTACAGGTATACTCCTCTTCCTCTCAATTGATTTTTGAGTAATAAATTCTTCTTTCGCTTTCCTCTTTGTTCATCGTAGGTGATCGTAGTATGATGGACTAAGCAGAATAATTAAGTGATACGCAGCTTAAAGGTAGGCAAACGCTGATAAAGCCTTCCTTGCATATAATGATAATGAAAATAATGTTGATAGATGGAAAGTTTGTTACAGGTCTGGACCAAACAGGATCAATCCATAAGTATAATATAAAATTGTTTATAAATTTATTTACATCTGGACGTTTTGCACACTTAGCATCTGCCTTTTCATGAGCACTATAGACAATAAAACAGGGTTAACATTAGCCAATTGACAATACAGTCCAACATGATAAAATCATAAAAATGTAAACATTGAAATTACCTACATGAAATTGGAGTTTAGAACCAACGTGGATATATTACATGATACAAATCTTTAAAACGTAGAAAGTGGAAATGTTTGGTCCGGACCTGTATCAAACATTCCATCTATCAACATAATTAAACAAGGATCAGCGGAAGGAAACAACACCAACTGATAATAAAATAATAATAGTGATAATAATAATAATAATAATAATAATAATAATAATAATAGTGATAATAACAATAATAGTGATAATAATAATAATAATAATAGTGATAATAATAATAATAATAATAATAATAATAATAATAATAATAATAATAATAATAATAATAATAATAATAATAATAATAATAATAATTTATTTATATTGGTTTGGAATATGAGCCATCGAAAATTCATAAAGCGAACGAAAGTAATTGTGTGTTTTTTCCCCAACACGGAGGCTAGTGCGCCACCGACGGGAGCGGGGGCGACGGTGCAGGCGCAGGCGCAGGCGGAGGCGCAGGCGGAGGCGGAGGCGGAGACAGCGAGGAGGAGCAAAGCGGCGTGCGGGGCGGAGGTGGAGGCAGCGGAGGCAATGGGGCGAAGAGGTCAATGGCGCGCCGAGGGCAATGGGACACCGCCCGCGCCGGGCCATGGCGGGTGACGGCGGGCTGGGCGGGCGGGGGCGCCGGAAAACGCAATGGGCCGAAGGGAGGGGGTGGGTGCGGAGCGGGAGGTCGATGGGGGAGGCTTGTGCCCAGCGGCTCGCTCCACACGCGTGATGTAGGGCCTATCGACCCTTCGCTCACAAACGGGCAACCAAGTGGAATTTCTCGTGCTTTATGGTAAGTATTGAGAACCAAACGCACTGTATAAATCTAAGCACGCACCCAAACTTCATTTAAAATTACGATGGTTCCGCTAACACATTTTGTCTTTTAATTTGTTTTCGTTGTTATTTAAAACTCTTTCACCAATACTATGAGAATTACCGCTGAGTACTTTTGTCCAGAGCAATAACGGTCCGGCAAAACATTTCAAAATAAAGAACTGGATGGTCATCGAATATGTTAACCCTTAAGAATGCAATTTGAATCACAAAAAACTTCTCAATATAGAAAAGGAAACAAGATATATCAATCGATCGTTTCAAAGCTGTTTATTCCTCAAATGACAGAAAGTAAATATTAAACCCTACGCCTACTTCTTTGCGCACGTGCCTGTTTGTCACGCTGTTTTGAGATAATTTCTCGAAAGATCACACGCTGGCTCTTCAGTGGAATACCTTTGTTCTCACTGTGAGTGTCTTCTGATTTCGCGGTACAGCCTTTACATGTACAAAAACCTGTCACCCTCGCACTGAACTGATCTACCTCCCGACTCAGTTGTTCGAACTGTCTATGCAAGAGGTTCCCAACCTTTTCTGGACCACTTCCCCCTGTAGTAGGAAAAAGTTCCAACGACCCGTGGTTCATATTAGGTACGAAATTGTGATATTATGAAAATATCAAAATATTGTTGCATATTATCTGCAGCTAACTTACCTATTTATTAATCTATTAAAAGTCATAATGTAGAAGTTTATTAAACGACAACCAAATGAAGTACAAAAATATTATTTATGAAAATTTAAAAAACGAAATTAATTAGATATAAAGATAATGATTAATTTAATAATAAATTTAAGAAACTAATGAGATGGTTGAAACTAGTGGAGTTTTAACAAATTGTCATTTTCGTGCTCCAACTTGGCAACGATCAATCGCAGATTTCCACGTTCAGTGATGTGTAGTCAATCCTCTTCTTGACAGTAAATTACTTGTTGTACTCAACCTACGCTCATTCATAAAGGACGAAGGAAATGTGATTAAAAATTTCTATACTTTTGCCCATAATCCATGGTAGAGAAATGGAATTGTTTTTTGAAGTAAAACTCTTGGTATCCATATTTGAATTCTACTTTGAGTTCTTTGTTTGTATTGAATTCTACGATTTTGTTTTCCAAATTTGATGAAGCTTCATAATCTGCATTTGCGAAAGAATCTAAAACCCAACTCGGTATATTCATGTCTAAAATTTCTTGGAAACGCTCCATAAAATCAACATGCAGAACGTCCAAGTATTGGCAATGAGTAAGTAAATTTTTCTGTTTTGCAGGAACTGCTGATAATGTGGAAAAGTGTATTTACCTCTACCTAGATTTCGTTTGAATAGAAGTTTTCAAAGCTTTCAAAGTTTTCAAATAGAAGCAAACAAAGTTGACAAAATATTGAAAATAATAATTTATTTCTGTGCAAGTTTTTTTCGTGGTACCACATATTCCTTTATATCAGCCTCCAAAGGTTTAGCAAATAATAAGAAAACGAGACCTGGATGGCTACCGATGTGGTCTTGCCTCTACTCACGTGAGCAATAATTGTAAATTATAAATAAATTTGCTGAATATTCTAGACAAATATTTTTAAAATACTTCGGTTCTGTTAGGGTAAGTACGCTACCACCGTGCTTGTATCACTCGGGTATCGCCCTCGTTGGGAACCTATGGTCTATGTCATACGAACGAGTAACCATGCCTGGAATTTTCATTTTATTTAAGAGATAAACACATTGATAAGAATGGTGTATGCTTATTTTCTTTAATCTTCAGCTAACCCTACAACCTATACGTTGTCGATCCGAAGGCCGAGATTGCTAAGGCAGTAGTGCCCGGAATCCTCGGGCCGAAGGAGTTCGAGTCTCGCCCCAGGCACTATGTTCGTCCTTTCCCCTTTCATCACCATGTCATTTACAGATAACGTTATGTAAATAGTAGTCGCTAATGACCCCGTAGTTAATGCAACCTTAAACTTCAGAAAACTCTCTAGTTGTCCAAATTTATGTAGACATATATGGTGACCAATTTTATAATATAAAATTTCTTG
Source organism: Teleogryllus occipitalis (assembly GCA_011170035.1). Classification (NCBI taxonomy): domain Eukaryota; kingdom Metazoa; phylum Arthropoda; class Insecta; order Orthoptera; family Gryllidae; genus Teleogryllus; species Teleogryllus occipitalis. Next base: position 63,588 of record BLKR01004090.1, on the reverse strand, counting down.
CCAATGCCGATAATCCTCACGTTTCTGGCCCTTAACTTGCTTATATATGTATATTGTTATTTCATTACAATCTAACAGCAAATACTGGAAAGTATCCACAGATTATTTCTAATAAAGTTTTGTTTAGAATTTTTGCAACTGGGTATTTACATTAGTGCATATTCGTATGCACTGTAATACGTTTATTGCATTTGTTTAGGTTCAGAAAGACACATGAGGCAAAATCGTTTCTGACTTATGAAACTTGCGTGTTTCTTCACGTCAAAAACAACAGGCTCAGTGATATTTATGTGAAAGCAAAGCTTTCAAAGTCTAGAAGCAAAAAATGGCATTTGCTTCCACTTTTTCCGAAAGCTAAATGCCTAATTGGAATTGAGAGGGGATTGTTAATCAACAAACAAAAAATGAGTTTGCGTAATTTATCACAATTAAGATTTTATCGTTCCAAATTGTATGGAATGTTGAAGAATAAACGTTAGAGTAACATATTTAAAATGAGTTTCGGGGCAACAAAAACGAAATCAATATAACTTGTTTCACAGAAAATCAGTTATAAAATTACTCGAGCTGCAAAAATTACTTAACTTCTGCTTTAGGTAATTTTCGTGCAATGAAGTTTTCGAGGTGAAGTAAGACATATTATAGCGATACGTGGCTTTGATCCTACTGAGAGATTGAACAGTACTTTGTGAGTTACATAATACACCAAAATTGTATGAACATTTAAATTTTAATTAAAGACTAAAGATAACGGCAGCATTTTTGTTCCTAAATGAATAGTCACGAAAAAAATTACATTTTTGTTCTAGTGCAAATGCAAATACGAGTGCAAGTTTGTTATTTCTTGAAGCTAAAACTTAATACAGCGAAATGTCATATTTTAACAAAGATAAATTATCACCAAGTAGAAAGAAGAATATATTCTCTTACAAATGAAATAATTTGTATATCTAATTTTCAATTAAACACGAACGATTGATTAGGGATATGTCAGCAAATTCAATGTAAATAAATCAGTTACCAATACAGGATTTCATCTTAAATATCCAGCTTTAATAAAATTAAATTGAAAATTTCTATAATTGAGTATTTGTTGACTATTAAGTTTTGTTTTCGTATTATTTTTCACTGGGTTAAGCAAACACACAATTGTTTTATTCAGTAATCAAACAGAAAGTACCAAAAATCTAAAACTTTCGTGAAAGGGAAAAATTGGAAGGGAATGTTCGCACTATTGTAAATTTCAACGAAATATATAGTATACATTATTTAATCACTGGTACGGCAATTAGTCTTTTTTAAAATAATCCTGTAATTACTTGAGCATTTCCTCAAAGCGACTCAACACATGTACTACAAGCATCTCTTATATAACCAGAATTTTTAACAGAAATAAAACATACAGTAATAACAAAGTAATCTTTAACATTTAAATATTTAACTTTATAAAAGTGCACATAATTATCATTGTTTCGAAACGGAAAGAAAATACCAACTTTACCACCGATGATAATTTGGGAATTTTCATTTCATTAGAATATTCTCATACATTTACTAACACATGCAGCAGAAGTGACAGATTTACTATCCGTCAACAAATGTCAGAACTATTCAACCGATTAAACGACAAGCGCTCATTTTTGAACTTTTTTTTATCGCACCAATGATGACAAGTGCAATAGATTCAAGAGGTACATTTGCGCTCAATGTTCATATGGCGTTTTTACAGAAAAAAATAGTGTGATTTATTGCACACAAAATATGAAACTGTTGAAGAATAACGTACTTTTAGTCTCTGCCGAAACACATGATTCATTAAATGAATTAACCAATATAACCCTGCTTGTAGAATCTCTACCACAAGTCTGCTCATTAATGCTGCAATAATAATTGAAATAAATAAAATGTTAATACGAAATATTACTGGCAAATGAAATAAAAAATTCTAGTATCACAACACGACTATTGAAGAACAAAACGGACTGTGGCAATTTCTTCAGTGATGTACTTCGTCACACATTTCGAAGCAGTCCGCGACAGTGAAATGCCGCAGCAAGAAAAAAAGGAAATTTTCTAATGTCTATGCGTTTTTACTGGCTATCACTTATCTCACATACACAGATATCTACATTGCGTACGTTTCAAAAACCAGAAACATGAGATCAATTTAAAATAAAGTGGGATACACCAGAATGTTCTATATCGCTCAATTATTTGAAATGCATAAGCTTGTATAATACAATTATATTTAGAGTTAACATCGAACTGTATGTATCTGCACAAATTTCATATTTATTCTAAAATTATACATTTGTTGAAATTACGTTCCGAGTTCGTTGAATTGACTCATTAATGCTTGCGATTTGTGCTAATACAGATAATTTGTTTTCCCTGCAATAGTTCGAACTAGCTTTTAATCAGAGACTAATCAATACAGAAAAAAATGAAGTGTTGTAGGAGGTAAAGAAATTTTCTCGAAAGCAGTTGTATCAGTTTCAAACAAAGTGGTCATTCACTTCATTTGGGAGGAAGTTATTACGATTGACATATGAAATCAGGCTTACAAACAATTCTAGGCTTTCCCAGCTGAAACGTTTTTCAACACAGCAAAGTATATTTAAATTAATTCTGACTTGAATGTTCTCTTCGAAATTGGAAATGATTATCTTCTGTCAAAACATCATTTTTTGGTTTTAATGCAGTTTTCCATTTCAAATAAACAATTCTGTGCTCCATTGAAAATGAACGGTGTACTATTGACTGATGTTAAAGCAACAAAATTTTTAGGTCTCTCAATTCAGTCAAACTTTAAATGGAATGTCCTTTTAAATGAATTGAACACAAAATTAAGTTCATTATGCTACGCGTTCAGAATTCTTGCAAATTCAGTCAGCCTTCATACTGCTCGTTGTGTATATTTCGCGAATGTTCATTCCCGCCTGAGATATGGCATAATATTCTAGGGAAATACATCTTATAGCTCCCAGACTTTTAGATTACAAAAACGAATTGTACGAATAATTACCAAATCCCACCCACGTGATTAATGGAAGCCTCTCTTCATTAATCTAGGAATTTTACCATTACCTTGTCTGTTTATTTACGAATCAGTGTTTTTTTTGTCAAAAATGACTTGCTTAAGGGTGGGAATATATTTTCAGAAAATGCCGATGTCTATTACTATAACAATCGACGTAGAAATCATATTCATCAGGTGACAGTATCAACAGCTTAATACAAAAAATTCACATACAATACACGTACATTATTTTACAACACTTTGCCAGATGACATTAAACGATTAAATTCGATAGGAAAGTTTAAATCCCAAGTGAAATCGTTTCTGCTGCATAACTGTTTCTATACAATTAGAGACTATACTGAGCATCACAAGAATAGTAATATTAATTTTAACAATGATGCATAATGCATTATTTACCATTTGGACTGTATAATTGTGTATAATCAACCTGTAACAACTATTGTATTACAGCCTCCGGGTCAATGATCCCCATCTCGATCAGGTTTTTCGTCCAGTTTCCCTGATCCATTGAGCAAATGCTGAGATGGCCCCTTGTTTTGCTTCTGGACATAAATGTAACTTCATTTTCTGTGCACGTCTTCTAGAATTCAGTGGAAAATACAATTATTCAAATTATCGTTTCCATGTTGTCGCGGCAGGAAGTATTATTCCGAAGGACAACATGGATAAGAGCCAAAATTTATTGCTTAATTATCCTTGAAAATAGATTTTATTACATGGGAGGTCTTTTTTCAAAATTTAAGTAGTATATGACTTAGTGTAGGGATCACAGAATTTTGAAAATGTGCACACAATTCGCTTTTCCCCATAGCACGTCATACGCAGTTTGAACTGTTTTTTGACGTAAAACAAAAACAAAGAAATAAATATTTATTGACTTTTTTATGGAACATGACATTTCAGAAATATCTGCATTCCCGTTTCCAGATACCATTACTATAATAAGGCAACATTTAAAAAAGTTATGATATTTTCGGTAACACATATACCAAAGTTAATAAGACATGCGTATGTGAATAATTTAACAACATATATTTTCTCCAATATTGACATTTCCTAATCGATCTGGCCGAACTAGAGGCCCTGCGAATTTGCTGGAATATTTTGATTTTGAGGGGTACATTACCCTAAGGATTGATACGGGGGGGCATTTACAAAATTTCTCAGTAATAGGAACTTATAAAATGGAGAAGGGTCCCCTCTCAGTGAACTAGGCGAAAGGGTAGAAGCTTTAAAAGTTGATTTTGCAAAAGTATTCGACGTAATTCCGCATAAACCACTTATTAAGAAGCTTTTGGTGTCTAGAATAGATACTCGTATAGTGGCATGGACTAAAGAGTTCCTTTGCGAGAGGAAACAGAAAGTTTCAGGAGAAATGTTTTCGAATATCGGTGATGTTACGTCAGGAATTTCAGAAGAAAGTGTAATTGAGGCTTTCCTTTTTATAGCATTTGTAAATGATCTCCCAAGTAATAAAGTTTCAAAGTAATTCGCAGACCAATGCGTGTTATACCGAGTTATTAAATCAAGGGCAATGAGATTATTTTGCAACAGGAATTGAAACACTTGCGATAATGAGCTGAATTAAATGATATGGAAAAGAACGGATCGAAAAGAAAATCAGGTACATTTGGCCGGGGTTGTAATTACGCTGGAACTAATTACTAGTATTTGCGTAACGACTACATTTCGAGAGTGTCGTCATGTATCTTCATATTCAATTAGATAGTAAGTTAGGGTGAGATAACCAAATAAAGTAAGTAAAGAGAAATCGTGGAAGTAATTGCATTTTGTAATGCGAACATTAAAGTAATGTACGGAAAACTTCAAAAAATTGGAATATACATCTTGTCCGTCCTATTATGGAATACGGCGTTACTTGTTGGGATCCATATTCGAGTCCTACTCGCAAAGCAAATTTAGGGAGCATTCGAAAGAAAGCCTTCAAGTTTACGTACGAAAAAAATATTAAAACAATAATGGGAACCGCACCAAACAGAAAGAATGAAAGCGAAGCTTTGTGCTTTATATAAATCATATGTAGACGAACAGACTTGGTAGGATATTAAGGACAGACGAGAAAAACCGGCGCATCTCGATAGAGGTAACCATAATAACAAAATTTGTACCCAAAATTAGAGAAGAGATGCATTGATATTTTCATTTGTCAATATAACTTTAAGACAATTTTCAAAACCATTCTCCACTGTGTTCGTAGTCTAAGGAATATATTAGAATTAGGTTAGTACCAATACAATACAAGAAGCAACTTAGAATCTCTTAGTAAGTTACAAACTTTAGCCACAAGTGTTCAGCAGTTCAGAGAACTGCTCTGGATGCTGTCGGAAGGTGTTGAAACGTTGGACAGTGCTGTGTATCGCCACGTGGAGTAGTACTGTCGTGTGTAATGGGTGAGTTTCAGAGCTCTACCCGAAGGCCCGTGAGTTCGCGTTGCCTGGAGCGAGTGCCTGGGCCTCTAGGGCTTCATCAAGCTAACAGGTAAGGGAGCTTGACCCAGAGGGGAGCGAGGACTCTCGAAGGCCGAGGGACTTCCACACTTTCGTGTGTAGTATTAAGTTTATCATTATTAAGATAATAATTATTATTATTAATATTATATTTTCATTACTTTTTGGAAATTACCGCCACTTGAGTTGTGACTCGTTTGTACTTGTTTGGAATTTTTCAAGTGATGGCTGTAGTACGAGTAGGGCATAAATTGGAATATTATAATATTACATATCCGTTGCCAATAATGCGAGAAAGTTGTAGTTGTAGTATTACCGTTGCAGTATTACTAGTTAATTCTGTCTTATATACTAGTTATGTTTCCTCTACGAGTAGGATATATTATTTGAAGATCATGTTGTAGTTAGCCGACCTGGAAGGCCGAGGTGGCTAAGAGCTAGTACCGACTCAGCGCTTCGGTCCGAAGGGTCGCGTGTTCGAGTCCCGCCTTGGGCATGGCTGTTTGTCCCTTGAATTTGTGAGTGTTGTCGCGGAGGGCCTCGCGTTCTGCTGACCCCAGATGAGAGGAGCCCGCAAGAGTGTTTGTCTAGTGTAGGGTCAAATATGCGTCCCTTCGGGACGTAAAGGGCAACCGGCTGTCGGCTCGATAAAAGCCCTAGGAAAAAAAATGTTGCAGTAAAATCTACTTTATCTCATCTAAATAGTCGGATCAGATGAGACAGATTCAATGTCTTCGGGTATTTCTCTCCCATACTTATCGTGTCATATAGCTTCGCACACTGCTTATTGGTTGTTTAACGAAGCATGTCGAATATTTTCGCCGAGTGCGTTCTCAAACGTCTGGTCATGCTGTCCCAAATTGTGAGATATGACAGGCTACATCCCGAGGCCGTTCAGACTACTAGATAGTCACAATATATTGGAAGGCCTTCAGTTCTGGATTTTTAATTTATAAAGGTTTTTTACCTAAAGAAAGATTTGATCGCTGATTATGGAATAAACATTCAAAAATTGCAGCTTCACTTCCATGTAACCGAAGAAAGTTTGTGTGAAATTATCCTTACACGTCTATATGGGCTGCAAATATGGTATTAGTTATGGTTTGTTCATATTTGCTTCTTTTGTAGAAGAAAGAAAAGACTACTGTTCTTAGCTGTCAAATAATTGCACATTATCGCCACCAGCGCTTCGTTTGAATTGGTTTGAACTTTTCAAGTAATGGTTGTAGTGCTAGTAGGGCAGAAGTTGCAATATTATAATATTACATAACCGTTGTCAATAATTCGAGAAAGTATGTACTCTTGTAGCATCACTACTTAATTCTCTCTTATATTCTAGCTAAGTATCTTTTTATTCTATAAATTAGTATAAATTAGTTATTCTATACATTAGTTAAGTTTCTGCTAAGATTATGGTGTTATTTGAAGATGAGAATGCATCCATTCCCGAAACATATTGCATATAATTGAAATCAAGAGGGAAGACTCTCCCCCTTACCCGGTGGCCCATGGCTAGCTTTCCATGTCACTACTCCGGGTTCGATTGCCGGATGATGCAAAAACAACACTGTCACTTTTCAGCTGTCCCGAGGAGGTCCATAACTAAAGAAATATTTCATTATAACATTGAAACTGATGTACTTTATTGAGTTTATGTCATAAAAAAGGTAGATTTCAATATACAGAACAGGTTTTTCATAGAAGAAATAAATAAAACGTGAAAAATGGAAATGTGTTTTGTTATGGTCCTCCTCAGTCTATAGAACTGAAATTCCCAACATGCGAGAAGCTCCAATCTGAAAGCTTCTCGCGTGTTGATAATGCCAGATAAAATGCGTTTGAGTTGAGGACCTGCTTAATACACGTCTCCCAAGCGCACGGCCGTGCAACTGAGACGCAAAGCTCGGCACTAGTCTTTCGAGGCTGCGGGGTCAGAGTACAAAAAGAGGTCAGATTTTATACAAGGAAATTAGTTAAATTATCATACCTATGTAAAATAAAGGAAAAATTTATTACTAGTTATTGTCACGGAAAATCGTATAGGTACTGCAAAGACAAAACAACATACACCTTAATTACTGAACAAACTACTTGGTCAACTTTGCGTGATTGAAAAACAAATATCTGTGGATACCCACCAAAGTGGTTAATTGGTTTCATTAAGTTCTTCAGCCTTCCCTCCCAGATGGTCACTGTTGGTCGACATTCAGCGCAGTGCTTGACGCAATGTGACACGTTTTCCGTTATAATGTAAGTTTTTACTATTATAATCTTTCTAAATAATATTTATTCATTTAAAATAAATACAAAGTTATCACAATGGAAATCACTAAAACATAAAATGTACGATATGTCATCTGAATACTTTTTGACTCCTCAAAAATATTTAAATATTTTTCTTTGTAATAACTAAAATTAGTAATTGTATGGTTTTGACACAATAGAAGCTCCCTTTATACATCGTATTGTAGTTTTCATCTTGGAAAAATATAATTATTTAATTATTTCATGTATGTTCTATTAATTGTCATTCGTGGATAGTTCTGTGGGGATATTATTGCTCTAACTCGCTTTGACCACGGTGTAAACTTAATGAAACATGAAATACAAAAACTTAACTTCTACGATTTGCGCACTTGGCTGAAACACAACTATGAGTTGCAGGCGAGACACAATAACTTCAGTTCTCTTCGCTTGTGATGCAATACATCGACAACCCGTCCGCTGTTTCGTCGGCGAAGGGTAATGAAAAAATGTGAGCAGGACGTGCCTGGCAGTTGCTAGACCTATGTCATGCGTTCTTTCGCTCTTATTCTGTTGGAAGACTAACTTTCTGAAGTACCACTATAAATTGTGACCTGAGTAACATTTAGTGTAAAATTAGATTGCAAAGAGCATTTTATGTAGAGCGATTTGTTTCGTTTCAGAGTCTTCTACGATGTAGTGCCATGTTTGATTATGAGAGTAATGCAGTTCAAGTATCCTATGTATCAGAAAACAAAAGATTTGTGCTACTACTATCTATCATTGCAAGTGAATTAACAAAGGTGAGTGCGGCGCTCATCCGTCAATCAATAGCGGGTTGAATTTGTTTTTTGAATTAGCTCTAGTCTTTAGCAGAAGTGAAGATTTCCATTGGAAACAATCGTATAAAACAGTAAACAGAAAATAAAATAGTAAGTTACTTCAACACTTAAGCCATTACAGATGTAAATTGTAAAATTGTCCGATCTGAGGAAGATCAAATAATTTTTGTGACTATGAGGTACATAAGAGTTTCTAATAGGCTCAGGTTCAAGGCGATGGAGAATTTATGGAGTTTTCAGGCGTATGTTTGGGCTCAAATATTTGTGAGATGCGGAAAGTTTAAGATGGAGGTCACCGTTCGGAATGAAACAAAGGGCTACAAATACATGTCTAAGAAAATTTGTAATACGGGGGAGTTTTGATTGTGATACATTGCTGCAGCTCCCCATATATTTTGAAGTTAACTAGACAATAAAAATAGATTATTTGGATTCCAAACATTGCAAACGTGGGTGTCATAATTAAGTTGATTTCTCAAATGACATTTTCTCAGCAAAATGAAAATCAAGGCTGCGTCTAAATCAAGGCACTGAAACGTCATGCGAGAAGCGTGGCATAGAGCGGCTTCGCGCAGAATTCAACGAACATAACTCCTTTATTCCCCTTCATATTCTGCACCTACTCAACTCCTGACGCCCTCGTAAAGAACTTTCACCTCTTCACTCGAACATCATTCTCTCACTATATTCTTACTACCCTATCATTAGCAGCAAATATTATTCTCAGAGAACGGCAGCTGCAAAATAAAAGAGGTAACGTCCAAGAGTTAAAATTTCAAGTATAATTATTTTTTCATTATCATATATAATATACTCTTATTACTCCTAACCAAAAGAAAATTTCAACAGAGGTGCGGATGAAACAAAATTTGCAGTGCTCCTTGGTACTGAGCTGTATATATTCATAACTTGAAATGACTCAAAACAAATTTTAGTTGTCATTTTGATGCATTCCTTATACATGGCGTTGCAAACAAATCTCAAAAAAGCTACATTTATTCAATACAACACAATTTATAGGAAATTAAACAATAATTACTTAATCGATCTTCCATAAATCCAATCCTTCGTCAAAACAGACAAGAGGGTGACGGTTGCCCAAACAGATATAATAGAGGCTAATCGAGTAACAGGCATCATTACGCACTGTCGAATATAACAACAGGGAGGGAAATTGGCACAGTAAATCTCGGCTTTGGACTCTCCTGGCAGGTCGGAAGCGTTATTCACCCAATAAAGTGGACGGCAGGGCGAGGAGAGGAGGAGAGGAGGAGAGGAGGAGAGGGAGGGCAGCGACGGGCAGTTCTGTTCCTCGCAACGCAGCGGCCCCTCCCCCTCTGATCCCCTCCTCACCCTCTCTTCACCGTTCCCATTTCCCCCGACCTTCCCTCCTATTCTTTTTCTCCTCTTTTCCTTTCTACTTTCTTTCTTCCTTTATTTTCCTCCTGTTCATTCCCTTTTTCTATCCTCTTCCCTCTTCTTAAGACTCATCTCACTTTCTCTACTCTTCTCTACCTTTAACTCTCATTCTCTCCTCATCTATTCGTTTCCATCCCTTCGTTTCTTCCCCAATCCCCTCACGTATTTCCCATCACTCTCCCCATCCCTTGCATTCTCTACCCAGCCCCTCCGTTCTCTTCCCAAAGAAATTCGTTTCCTACCCTTCACATTATTTACTTTCCTCTCTCTTATTGCAATGTCGTAATTTGAGGATATTCTGACTTAAATGTGAGAGTAATTACAAACAGTATTGAAAAATTCTAGGTATGCAACATAATTCCATAAAACAATGATATGCATTTAAGTCTGTGTGTAGACTAGTTACTTAATGTTACGATAAAGGTCCCATGAGGTGTGTTGCGTCGTTCACTCTCGGGTCTTCAATCTTGTAGCCGAAGAAACCCATCACATCACCGAATCTCTGAGTCCACCGTCCACTGTACCTCGCTGGCCCACTCGCACTCTCGCTCGCTTCCCTCTCCAACTCTCGCCTCTCTCTCCGTCTGTCCGATGGGCCGCTTATCGATTCTATATAGACCCTCGGTAGGGTGCGGGGTGAACTGTCCCTTCTGACGTAAGCAGCTCCCCTTAGTTTGGGTCATCGAGGGGAGTCGAGTTGCAGACACCTGGGTGGCGGATGGTAGCCCCTCGTACCAACAGTTCGGCCTGATTGGTGCAGCTCCTTCACCGTAACTAGACTAGAAGACGCCCACGACCCCAGGGATGACACGAAACACGCTGTTGGTTGCCCACTAGGGGTTACGCCACTGCTTCATTCACCCTGTCACATTGCTATCCATTCATCACATTTAACGTACCTTCTCCTCCTTCCTCTCGACTCATATCCCTTCCTCTTCGTCCCTTCAAATCCTCTCCTCTTTGCTATTGCAATCTCCGCCTCTCCCCACCTCTACCTCTCTTCTCTACACCCTTCCCTTCCTTCTTTCATCTACCCTCCCTTCCCCTCCCCTCCTTCCTCCTCTCCCTCTTCCAATCTCCTCGTCGCTCATGCGTCTCCTCACCTCTCTCTTTTTTACTTTACTTCTTACTCCCTTCCATTCTCTCCTTTGCTGCTGGAAGCTTAATCTTCCCATGACAAAGTACGTGGTCAAAATCGATAAGCGGCAAGATGTAGGTCTCATCTTCAGATAAAACTCCCCAAGGTACAAGGTGGGTATTCCATATTAAGAAATATCTCATAAGCGATAAGCAACGTGCGTTGTTAATAAATGTTGCAAGACATATTTCCTGCCATTTAATAGAATCTATTTGCTTCGACAAATCATCTACAAAAAGTATTTGATTGTGCCGGAATCAAACTGGTTGACTCCTCTCGACTCTAGGGAAATGAGCTTTCAAGAAAACGAATGCGAATTATACTAATTGTACAGATTTCCGGAAAGCCAGTTATTCTCTCCCTTAAAACGATTGTTTTCAAAGGGCCAACAATTCCATGTATTCAGCTAGTAGGCGCATATACAAGATAACAGTTCCAAATTCTGTGTGGCTTAACATGGAATGGTGAATGTTAAAGTAATGAAGGTTCTATTATGAACGATAGTGAATAGTAGAATGAGGGGCAGGGGAGATTCGAAAACTTACCCGCGTCATCGACCAAAAATTCCGCATGGAGTGGAAGGTATTTTTACGTAACCCACAGATGGAAAGCTAGCACACACGCCACGTCACATAAAAGTCACATAACGGCTTACATAACAGTGCGCGTGTGTATGCACATTTTTTTTAAAATGCGCGTTTCTGCGCGGTTTGTGACTGTGTGCGTTTCTGTGCGTATGACTGTCCGCGTGTCTCTGTCCGCGTGTCTCTGTCCGCGTGTCTCTGTCCGCGTGTCTCTGTCCGCGTGTCTCTGTCCGCGTGTCTCTGTCCGCGTGTCTCTGTCCGCGTGTCTCTGTCCGCGTGTCTCTGTCCGCGTGTCTCTGTCCGCGTGTCTCTGTCCGCGTGTCTCTGTCCGCGTGTCTCTGTCCGCGTGTCTCTGTCCGCGTGTCTCTGTCCGCGTGTCTCTGTCCGCGTGTCTCTGTCCGCGTGTCTCTGTCCGCGTGTCTCTCTCCGCGTGTCTCTCTCCGCGTGTCTCTGTCCGCGTGTCTCTGTCCGCGTGTCTCTGTCCGCGTGTCTCTGTCCGCATATGCGCATGTGTGCGTCCTTTTGCCTCTGTGCGGGTTCGTGCGCGCATGTCAGCTCGTGCATGCCTCCGTGTAAGAGTCTGCTTGTCTAACCGCGTTGCCGCATGTGCACGTTCACCTATGGGTGCCAACCTCCCATGCCCCGAGCGCGTGTCAGCGCGCGTAATAGGAGATGCGCGTGATTCGCAGTTCGCCATAGTCGCAGCCGCAGGGGAGGAGGCCGCGAGCTCGTTTCAACCCCTTTTGGATTTATTGATTGGTTTCCATGCACGTCAACTGCAATAGTCAGTAGTCCAATTAGTGTAGTGAATATAATATCCCGGGAGGTGGGCGGTGTTCTTTCCCTGTTAGATAGCGAGGTATGGCACTGACCTACACGTCACCTTGTTTCTCCTTTCAGATATCTTCACCGGCGAGTCACCGCTCCAGCACGGATAAGATTTTAGCTCCCGATTGTGTGGTATGGTATGCATGCAAGTGTGTGTGCGTGTATGTGTGTGTACGTGCATGTGCGTGTGCATGAGTAAAGGAGAGGTTAAGTCAAGTATGCGTAGAAAATGATCGCGCGCGGTCTGTGGCCGGTTTGATAGGGTACTGCTGCGGAATTCGCATGATTCCCATCACGGAAATTACCAATCAGGGCACCCAGACATTAGAATTGCCCTCCGGACAGCGGTTGAATTCGGCCTACCTGTCTTACTAGTATCGAAACTCCACCGTCGGGAGTCGAACCCGAGGTCCTCCCGATCAGAGTCGCTGCAAAGACAGCGGCAATGGTAGTTGTGAGGTACCTCAGCCTCTAGCTCCCCCCTTCCGTGCCCTCACGACTTCATTGCATTATGCCCCACGCCGAGAGCCAAATCGTGTAAGCCTGGCGCGCACGGGCCGTTTTCTCGCCGCACAACCACTGCGGTGCATTTCCAGCATCCACAGAGCGTATTTCGGGAGCGGGCGCAAGGGGCGGTGGGTCCTCGCTGCGGCAAGGAAATCGGCCCGTGGACCGCATTTCCTCCAAAGACTGTAGTGTTTGCAAGGACTCGACACGATTAGTCGGGTGAAGAGATCCATATCGTCGCCCTAGGGTGAAAAACACGTGTCAATTGATTTTAAAAATGTTTTATTGCCTTGTAAGTTGGAAAAACTACCTTTTCACTTGCTATACCCTATGCTAAACGTTCACCAGCCGTCATTCAGTGCCTTCGCCAAAAAATCTAACTACGTCTTTTCCGCGAACACAATAAACTTTAATATTTTGTGAAAGCACCCCCCACCCCCAATTTTTCTTCGTTGTTAAAATGTTCGTATGAAATTCCGAAACTATTGACCTTATGATTCAAAGACATGCGTATATACACGAACATAAATTTTTATGTATTAACATTTTACGTGTGCTAACAAAATACAAACAACTCAACAACGAAACAGCTACCGAACGCAGTCAGGTATTCCATATACTCAACACACATTATATTCTTTCCCTGTAGCAGAAGAAAAAACTTTTTTTTTCAGATGAACTTGACTTCCTAATCATATTATAGTATGGACACATTACATTTTCTGGAACTGGACATTATTTGCATCGGTTATTCCGAGATACATGAACACGTTTACAGTGTCAGTGTATTTTCTATTAACACTCCACATTTTTATCTCGAACCCTTGGCTACTTTTTTCATGGTGCATTAAAGCACAATGTTAATGCAAATCGGGCAATAAAATAAGGATAGTTTTCGTAGATTAATCCTAATGATGAAATCAGTCAGTACCGGACAGTCACTGACTAGTCTTCAAAACGAAGAGAATTAACTTCCCGTCAGAATGATGAGAATATCAAACAATAATGTAATATATTCAAATACGTTACTGGCAATTAAAATGGATTTATAAAGCTAAATGTATGTCAGGTGCGATATACTCATATATTTTCTTAGTAGAAAACAGAAAAATAATACGGAACCACAAATGAAACGAATTTACTTTTTGGAATTTATTTATAAAATAGTTTTACGGGACTTGCGATAAAAAGCTTCTACCTTTAAATTACGCAAACATTCACGCTTTTAAGGCAATTATTGACGAAATTCGACCACTGAGTTAATTTCATTCGTTTTTTCAGTCAACTTTCATTCTAGTCCACAATTCTCCCTTAAGCGTTTCCGTCCAATATTTTGTATATTCCTATAGCTTCTGATGACCTTTCGACTCTTGTTGATCAGGAGCCAGTTTCAACTTCATGCCGCATGAATTAAACAAAAATTTCAATGAAATATTTTACAATGGCTCATGCATAATGCATACACTCATTTGTAAAACAAATGCTTCACCCCCGACAAATAGTACAAGAGGAGCAAAAGTTAGAGAGCAATATGTCTATAGGTATCAGTGATTTCAAGTTGGAGATAAGTACTTGAAAGCAGAGGTCTGGTTCCTCCGAAACGATTGACACGAACAACCAAGAGTCACCTTATGTAGTCGTTAAAGAGCGAAAGTTCGAAGTGAAGTGTATAAACCACGTACGATAAGCAGGTGCATTTGAGGGTGTTCTGAACATTTGGAATTTTTAGAAAGACGACATCGTGGGGTTCTAGGAGGTGAACCGGCAATTTATTTATGGTTATGTTTTAGGGCAAAAAAATAAACAACAGTAAATCTGTACGTATGGGGCAAAATTATAATCTGCATATTTTGTAGAGCTCCAGAATCCCTACCGCACCTTTTTTCTTTACATAGTTAAATGATGAATAAATGTACCAACAAATCCTGATTAGAAACATTTAAAAAACTAGAAATGTACACTCTTTAGCTGACGAAAACTTATTTGCATCGGCAAACAAACAAGATTTTATTTTATAATGTTGCTAACCAATAACAATTATTATGTCTCGCACCTAATCCAATCATCACTAGCACAGGCAGAATTCAACAAAACATCAGCATAGTGAAGCTGCATTTATGTCCAGAAGCAAAACAATGAACCATCTCAGCATTTGCTCAATCGATCAAGGGAAGCCGAACAAAAGCTTTATGGGGTCGTTATTGGGAGCTGGGATGTCGTGAGGCAACTCGCAAGCGACAGGAAGGCTCTGGAAGAGTTTGGCTGGAAACTACCGGCCGAGAGAATAATAATTCGTGACCTTGTGTACCGATCAAAGGTCATCTCTGACAATTTTCCGCACATACGTGTCAGGATCAGTGAGAAATTCGATGTGATGCCATTGCTTATGACTCCCGATATCCACTAGAGGTGACCCACAAGTACGTCAAGGAAGTCCTGGAATTACATGTTTTCCCTTCCTGGGGCAGCACCATATTCCCAAATTCCAGCGAAGTTTCGCTCGTGCCCGTACAGCACGAGTGTCGCTTAACTATCTTCGTGGAGTCAACGTAAATTCTTGGCCCAAACCTGATAGCCTTCGAACGTTTTCAGGACAAATGTGGACGTTTTCAGGACTGTGAACATCACAGAATATAGAGCGACAATCGCAGTATCTCTGGCACGATCTTTCTCTGGATGCCATTACATTCCTTCATGACTCCACAGCCGAATTAATTCATTTTAGGAGCATCGTGATAACCTATTTATTGTATAATTACTATGTGTGTTTATGATAATAAATGACTATTATGGGCTGATTTTGTAAGCAGCTCTTAATAATAACATGCCTCGTATAAGTGCTTAGTTTCACGCCATGGCCACGGTATCTTCATGGTATACCAATTTTTAAAGTCACAATGACTGCACTTTCCTCGCGAGAATACACTACGCTAGTCTAACAGCGCTTTCGAGCAAAGAATTTTAAAATGTAAATTTGTTTGTATTGTTAGGTTTCTAGAATGCAGTTGAGTGTTAAAATATTAAAATCGATTACAAAAAAGCATATTTAAAAGCAAATATTTTCCCAACATTAAAACAAAGTAAAAAAGTGTTATAAATTAATTATCAAAAATATTTTTTAAAGAATGACTTCCTTGCATTCAATTAAATGCATCACACGTGGGGAAAGTCCGACATACCCTCTCTAGTGAATCACAGTAATGTAATATTCCCAAAAGGTTTATGCCCATTAAGGTAATTCGTGCAACAGGAAATGAGTTTTCATTTTGAGTGTTCGATTGTAATAGTGGATGTATGAAACTGAATTTCGAAAGGACAGCAGATTCCTGTGCACGCTATATACTTTTCTGCTACTAATAATTCAATGCAAATGATGCGTGTAATATCGCGTTTCTGTCGTTAATACGTTAGTTTCCAATTCAGGCATCCATATTTAGTAAAATGACGCAAAATAAAAATTAATTAAAAAGATGTAATGGTACGAGTAACTACATGGATAACAGATCTCGGATTCGAATCCTGTTATAAACCAAAAATATACTTTAAGCATGTACTGGAGTTCACGTGAAAGGAAAAATGACGAATGGCGAAGGTACCTTTTTCACGGATTGCTTGGTTTATTTACTTCTCTAGTATACGTCAATAGCAGTTAAAATGTTTTTAGGGGGCCAAAATATTTACATTTATTATCCATAAGCAAAACCATCCGGGAGACAAAAACAAAAAAAAACTGATCGAGATGGGGCTTAAGACTCACAATAACTATGAAATATTGTTACAGGCGTTTTCAGTCTTTCAGAATCCAATATAACATTTTAAAAAGGCGTCAGTTTTATTATTACAAAATATATGTTAAATTATTGTTTGATACTCACAGCATGTAGAAACTCACACTATGGAAACGAACGATCAGAGAATTCTCATCCAGAGAATGATATCATCCGACCCAGCTAGAGATGATGAAAATCCGCCTCCTTTGGAACACAAACGTAGAAGCTCTCCGTCTTCCAAACTTCAGTCTCTGATTGGCAACTTCGCCCTGTTAAAATTACCCAACTACACCTGCCTAAGTACGTGGCACACCCGATTATAATTTCAATGACAAGCGAAAACTTCCTGGAAGCGTTTCCGAGTGACCTGCGCAGTTCCCGCAGTGTGAATGCGGCTGAGACTTTGTCTTGGCGAAACGCTCCTCTCCTCCGGCGCTTCTCTTTCGCCCCAGCGATCTCGCGACCCTTCATCCCCACACGCTGCCTTCCCATTAATGGAATCTCTGGCGAACGTCTGGGAATTGCACTTGACACGACTAATAAAGGGTTGTGAAAGAGAGGCTGAAAATAAAGAAAGAAAAGGTTTCTCTCGAGGGCAGACAGCGGAAGGCTGCCTCGCGCGTCCCGCATTACCAGCGGGGCTGCGGGGATTTGAAGGCGGGGAAGGGGAGCTAGTTGCGAAAGGAGGTGGGGGACGGAGGGGAGGCGGCGGGAGAGACGGTGCGACAAGCACAGTGGGGAGCGACAGCGATGGCGTGTGCGAGGTTGCGAAGGGGGCAGAGAAAACCGGAGAGGTGTCGGGATGGGAGGCGAGGAGGAGCGACTAGACGGACAGTGGGTGTTGGTGGATAGGAGGTGGGAGGAGGATACTGCAGTGTTGGCGAGGGAGGAATTGCGAAGAGCTGGGAGAGGACGAGGGGTATGTGTTTGAGGCGAGATGCGTTGGGAGAGGCGGAGGAGAGGGTGTTGCGACAGCGAAAGAGGCGGTGGGTTGGGAAGGGGATGATGTGAGACCCTGGCGAGACGAACAGGGCCGGTGGAAGGGTCTTTGTATGGCGGAAGAGAGGCTGAAGAAAGTGTCTGCAATGTGGAAAGGAGGCGGCGCATAGGGGAGGATGAAAGAGGAGGAGAAAGGGAGAAAGGAGAGAAGGTAGGCGTGATGGCGTTACGTATACAATGACGGAGGCAGAGGAAGATGTGGTTACGGAGGTGCAGTTGAAAACAACTGAGGAAGATAGAGCGTAGGTGGATATGGGAAAAGACGCTGATAGGGTAGCGGGATTCTGTGACAGTGGCAGAAGCTGCGCCAGAAAGAAAGTTGTCGCGACAGGGTCTGTGGTAATTAAAATAACAAATGTGGACGTAGTGCAATGACTGTCAACCTAAATGACAGAAAGCATGAGTTTCATTGATGACCAAACATTGTACCTACATTCACGAATCATGTGTTGCAGATGACTATTGTCTCGCCAAGGAGAGTTACTCTGGCAGCCAACACTGAATGAAAAAAACAATCTTCACAAAATCAAAACCGGCGAAAAATGATTTTTTTAACTTTATAACTGAACACTCAAAACGTAGAGAATTTCTAACAACCAGAATATTGAGGTTCTCCTTCGGATTAGGCAATTACTCGCCGGTCATCGGGAGTTGGCGCAAAGGCCGAAAGGGCTGCCAAATACTGTGCAACAGCAAGCCATTTATCATTGTAATAGCCGCCTATTACATGAACAGTCACAAGAAAGTGCTTAATACTTCACTGCATACCAAGTTAACTTTACCAGCGAATGCTTCATTATGATAAATCATCATATCCTAAAGGCTATAACATTTCGCTGCAGTCATGCTTTCGTGAAGAAGACAGTCGTTGATTCCTTCTCACGAGGCTCAGGGCAATTTCCTCATCAGACAACGATGTATGACAACTGCGTTCGTCCTTTCACCATATTGCCTAGAACATTATCCTCTAATACATTTTCTATCAACATCCGATTCCGCACAATTACGTTTTGTGGTGTATGGCTCATATCATCACAAATCTGTTAACATCCTACTCCCTTCCAAAATCATTCATATCATCCCTCACACCTCAAGATTACTCTACCTTGCTTCACACAGCAAGGGCCAACGACAACCATACAACCATCATTGTAATCACCTGACCACGAATGGGGACGTCAAAATGCTGTACACCTCCACCCTTTCTTACGCTCAGATCTCATTGAACTGTTTGATGCATATTTGTATGTGAATCGTCACCCGAAATGGTGAATAGAAGTTCGCAAATTATGGAAGAAAAGCAAGCTCTCATACAACCCACAACACACGCCTCTCTGCAACACACTATCGACCAAAACAATTATGCATATGATACAATGTGCTAATATGGGCCTCGATTTTTGAGGTTCCTCTCTCCTGGCTACTCTAGCTTTTTGAATTTTCCACTTCATACACAAAGTGCCATCTGGCGAAGGATCGGTGGCAGTGAATTAGCAAACACGTTGTCGTCTTCAAGGCTTTTTATTACTAATATTTTTTCAATTAACATTGAAATATGTTAAAGAATTCTCTGCAGCCCGGAGGCCCGATACTTAGCATCTATATACGAGCTATCCAATATTAAACATGGCTTATATAATAGGTCTATTTCCACCGTCCAATTCCTCGAGTTCGTTATGAGTTCACAGACCATTATTCTCTCACAAGTAGCATCAAACACACGACATTATACCGTGGATGTTTAGCACATTCCCTCCACATTGGTTAATTACATCATATACTCCTTCATTAGAGCAGTTAAATTGGCTCTCTGGATAGATACATACACCTAAACTGAAGGTAACGTAACCAATGTCACATACGATTTTACAATTTTGATGCAAGATGAATAAGCTTCCTATTCTGAATAAGCTTCCTATTCAGCTCACACTTCTAATACCACTTTACATTTCCAGCAAAGCGGAGGTACAATAACATGCTGGCAGAAGTGAGAAAGTCATTCCTCATATGAAACACATTTTATTGAAAGCGAAACACGTTTAGCAAGTTTTCCAATCACATCGTGAAATTTCATTGTGTAAATTATCGTGCAAAAGCACTTCCAGAATAGAATCCTGTTGACATCTATGTTATCTTTTATTTGTTATTTTTTATATTTTTAATTGTTTTGTTGTCATCATTATTATAATTATTCATAAGTCGATATAGCCATTCATAATGAAAAAGATGATTCAGATCTGCCCGACATATAAAACGCTATAATAAATATATTTTGAAATTATTGATACACGATGTGTCATGTAATCCAAGCAATTGTGAATGTTAATGATCTCATAAAACTAGGTCGTGTTTATATTCACGATTGAAGGTCACGTGCCAATTGAAGAGAATGGAACTACATTGCTCGCGGAAAACGTTGGTATAACGTAGGTCATTTTCGGACACGTTTTAAAAAATATATTATTTTAACAAGTGTTTAAAATGCTAATTATGGTTTACATTCAATGTTACCACGACCCATTTGATTTTATTCGTCAGTTAGTTAAATTTAGCACCCTTCAGTAATAATTTAAAATCGATGCAACACAAGTTTATTCTGAAGGAAATAATATCTCGAGAATATACACATGAACTGATATATATATATATATATATATATATATATATATATATATATATATATATATATATATATATATATATATATACACATAGGATTCGTTTTATTTTACATCTATCTTAGACCCATTATATTATAAACTAAAATTTCCAATTGTTGACTCACTCGTAAGCATTGCTCGAAAGTATAAAAAAAATACTGACCAAAATCTTAAATGGCGATTTGGACGTAGTTGTTTCAACTCTGCTTATTATTCACTAGAGAGGAAATAAAATGCGAACTCACTGAAATTCAAAAAGAAAACGGGTAATACTGTTAATGACGCCTCGCTTTATCGCGACTGGGAAGTGCAGGTAGAAGCGAACGCATTAATCACGTCATTCAGGGCTTTTTCGCAGAGAGAAAAAGAGAAATGGGGAAGAGTGTGAGTGGAGCGCGAACGTTACTGCAATCGGGCGGTTAAACAGGAGGGGGCGGGGAAATCCCCTGGTGCGTTGGTCGGGGAGGGGACGGGAGTCAGGAAGAATAGAAAAGCAACGGTGATACGTGCATGGAACAAAAATAGGTGGATATTGTAATTAGGTTGGTTGTTAGAGATACCGGGCGCGTCAAATACTGACGTTATTAGTTCCGTAAGTGTAGTACATGCTTTCCTCTGGAGTTGGCTGTATTCTTCCCCCGCTGGATGGAGAGACCCGGCGCCGACCTGCCGCTGGCTAGCGAGATTTTCCTGAACCAGGTATTTCCCACCAGCGGGGCACCGCCCCAGACAGAACAAGCTCTAAGCTCCCGACCGGGGTCCCGGAATGTGTGGTAGTGTAGTGAATGTTAGTGTAAGTGTGTGTAAGGGGAGAGGATAGGACAAGGAAGAGGTAGGAAAGATCGCGCGCGGTCCGTGGCCCGTTTGTTAGGGTACTGCTCCGGCATTTGTGTGATTTTGATCGTAGAAACCATGGAAAACTACCGATCAGAGCAGCCGACCTCTAGAATTCTCCTTCAGAAAGTGAATGAATTCTGGAGCTAACAATAGCTGACAAGCTAGTGTCAAAAATTTCCCCACTGCCGGGAATCGAACCTAGGACCTCCCGGTCAGAGGCACTACAATGACAGCATTTGATGCACTGAGCCACCTTTCCCGGTATATACTAATTAGATTGGAGTTCGCTATATCCACGCACACTCAGCGGCGACCCATGGTGTGTTGGCCAGACCGCTTATCTTCAGAGTTCAAATCCCGGTCCATCGATGTGGAATTTATAGCGGACGAAACGTATTCACGGTGGTTTTTCTGCGGTTCTTCTGTTTCTCATGCCACTCAACTCCGTTCCTTCATCATCATTCATATATCCACATCATTATCCAGCACCCATCTATCAAAACCATTGAACTCAGATATGGCGAAGAGGCTAGGTACTGAACATAAAAAAAAGATTTGTGTTCGCGGACGCTCAAACACAGCTCAAATACTAAAATACTAAACGGCTTCGTGTAAAAGTATTAGCTACACAACGATAAGACAGTGAAACGATTTAATGATGGAGACTGATGGTCCGAGTGAGAAATACGAAAATCTCATAAAACCCTACCTTTGAAGCGCTTGTTTAATTGTATTTATTTTCGCCACAATGGATGTTACTTAAGAAGGAACGAGAGCAGCTCTGTCTACATTCCAACTGATTTCAAAGACGGATAATAAACGACAGTGATAATTTCTTCGTATGTTCTGGTTTGTCTCTCTCATTTCGAGTAAATATATGGTATTACATTACACTTCAATGTCAAATGGAAAACATTAATTATGAATAATTACACCCGGATTCCTTATTTAATTTATTTCCCAATAATATTGACTTCACTTCAACAATGATTTGATTCATATGATGACAATGATTTGACCACCTGCTTAGCCATACTCAAGCCACTCACTTGGCCAGTGACTCAAGGCCATACGTCCTCGTGAATCCTCATGACATGGTGTATATTCGTATACCCCTTTTTACCCGAGAGGTGAGAGGTATGCAAGAGAGGGCATTGAGGCATTGTTGTCCGCGGTGCGAGACGGGGAGTGTGCGCGGAAATGGCAGCTCCTCAGCGCCGTCATTTGAATTGATTCAGTTGGTGAAAAACAGTAAAAACTGTGTATGATGTATGGGGGAGAAGATTATCTACGCACATGTACTAGAAACCCATCCCAACATTTTAATGGTAAATAGTTGAAATGTGAATGAAAGTTAAAAATAATAATAACGATAACATTTTAAAAAGTGTGAAATTAGTAACATTTGAAAAACTAGAAATTTTCGTTCCCGAGTAATACAAAACTATTTGCTACGGTAAACGAACTGCAGATTTGATTTTTCTGCATTGCTAGCAATATAACATAATTATTGATGATTAATAACAATATTGGTAACAAAATTTCTAGGTCTCTCAATTAAATCAAACCTCAAATGAAATGTACGTACATATAACAGAATTAAACACTAAATTAAGCTCATTATGTTATGCATTCAGAATTCTTTCTAATTCTGTCAGCCTTCATGCAGCTCGTTGCGTGTATTTTGCAAATGTACATTCCCGCCTGAGATATGGCATAATATTTTGGGGATGCTCATCCTTTAGTGCCCAGATATTTAGATTGCAAACGAAAGTTATCCGAATAATGAAAAAATCCCATCCACGTGATCCGTGCAAGCCTCTTTTCATTGAGCTTGGAATCTTACCATTGCCTTGCCTATTTATTTACGAATCTATAGTATTTGTCAAAACTGACTTACTTAACGGTGGGAACTTATTTGCATTTAATACTGATATTTATAGTTACAACACTCAACGTAGAAATCATGTTCATCAAGTGTCAGTATCAACAGCTCACTACAAGAAATCCACATACAATACATGTACGTTACTTTATAACGCATTGCCAGATGAAATTAAACAACTAAAATTGGTACACAAATTTAAGTTAAAAGTAAAATCTTTTCTGCTGCAAAACTGTTTCTATACAATTAGAGACTATACTGATCGTCAAAAAGAAAAATAATGTTTACTTTAACAAAACCAAGGTATAGTATAATGAATTAATTTACATTTGCATTGTATAATTTTTAAAAAAGACTCAATATGCTTGTAACAAGTAATGTACTTCAGCTTCCGGGTCAATGACCCCCATCTCGATCGGGTCATCGAGATGGGTCATCGAAATCGATCTGGCTGCGTTTGGGCAGGGCGTGCGGTCTCCTTCTCTGCGTGACGTGCCGTGCGCTTCAGATGCAACTTTCGTATTTTTTGTATTGTCAACAGCTGTGACATCTGTTCACATTTTTACATCGATTGTATGTTTTGTGTTTATAATAAGTATTTTTTCTGAGAAATAATTCGGAGTGGATTTATTCCTGCATTTAAAAGTGCCTTAGCGCTTACAAATTGCCGGGGGCTGCCGATCAACACTGACCTAGATTGTGAACACAAACCAAGGAAACGAAACAAAATACCGCATAAAATTTGCCTAAAACACATACAATTATAATATTAATACTATATACTAGTTACGTACAATTTTATACGTAGGTCATTCAATATTTAGAGAGACAAATTGGTCTGGAGAAAAAACAGTTAGTTGGACAAGTTGGGAGATTATGTGACTTTAATTTGGCATCACTGGGATGAGCACTGACCATCTGGAGGATCAGCACTGCTGTGTTCATAATCTCAAAATTAAGTTGAACGATGGCGACTCTACTTGGAAATTCCACATTAGTTGAATAACGTTCTGTGATTTATTTTGTTCTCTGCTGAAGGTAAAAAACAGTTAATCTATACTCCAGAATGACTTAAGTGTATGGGGAAAGTTGTAAGAAACGCAATAATTTTTACAAGTCGGTAGAACTGTTCAAAAGTAGTCGAGACTCAGTGACTGACGAACACCGTTCTGGCCGCATCAGCAGAAAAAGTCATGTTGACTGCGTTTGGGGAACCCCTCATATAACCCCGATTTAGAACCATCTTATTTCCATTTGTTTCGTCCACTGAAGGAGGCATTACTTGGGAAGAAATTCCAGGATGGCGAGGATATAAAACAAAATAGTGGGAAATTGGTTCAAATAACAAGGTAAAGAGTTATTTGTAGCCGTTATACAAAAAGCTGGTAACTTGGTGGGACAAGATCATAAATATTGGTGGAGATTATATAGACAAGAAGTCCTGTTTTGTAAAAATTAACTTTTACTTCTTCAGACCAATTTGTCTCTTTAATTATTGAATTCCCTTCGTATTTAGTTATGTAGAGTGAATATCCAGATTACAAAACGGAATCGGTGAATTCATACCGAGAAAATCATGCAAAAATTGCCTCCCTGATTGGTTGAAACAGAGAATTCTAAAACCTTATCGGCTCATATTTCATGAGAGGAACAGTCACGGAAAATGTCAGCATTTTTTTTTTCTCTCCGCGGCAGATCGCGAAGGCAGGCAAACGGCGCCGAAGCAACCGCCAAGCAAAGGGCGCCCCATTCCAACTGCGCAGCGAGAGGCAGGCAACGCCGCTGCCTCTGCGCCTCTCCGCCCCCGCGCCTCTCCGCCCCCGCTCCGCCCCCGCTCCGCCCCGCGCCACCCGCCGCGGCATCGCGCAGCGGCGAAATATCCACCTATCGGCTTCAAGCTCCCTAACGAGGAACCGCGGCCCTCCGCCCTCGCCGCGCCTTGACCGCCCTCGCCCCATCCTCACCCAGCTCTCACCCCGCCCCCGGCAGTAACCCAGCCGCTTCCCCGCGCCCGCCCCACCCGTTCCACCTTCCTCCTGCTTCGCATCGCCACCGCCCACACCCCATCTCGCGCCACGCACCAACCTCACCCCCACACCTCGCTTCGCTCCTCCCCGCTCCACCCTCTTCCTGCCCCGCCCCGCCCCGCCCTCGCGCCGTGCCGCGCCGCGTCGCGTCACCGAGCTGCAGTCCGAGAGAGCAGCGCGCCACCGCGGGCCGCGGAGGGGGGGCCGTGGGGTCGCGAAGTTTCTTCCCAGGAATGCGTCGATTCGCGAGCAGTCACCCGCGCCCTCGTACTCCGCCCCACCCCTCCCCGCCGGCTCCCCGCTGCCCCCCCCCGCCCCGCGGCGCCCCGCCCCGAGCAACGCGCGCGCAGACTTTTTCCCAATGCTGTGCGGTCCCGCAGAAAGGTCAAAGAGCCTGTTAATACACTTTGAAGGTTAAAGGGGCCCGTTCAGGTGAATGGAGAACTTAATTCGAGCGGGAGCCGGCCGCGGAGGAAGGAAGCCAAGAATGTCCAGTGAATCAACGCGTTGGTCACCGGCGCTGCGGGGGGCGTGGCGGAGGCGTGCGGATCCTGGGCGCGCCAGCGGCCAGCGGCCAGCGGCCAGCGCGCGCCGGCTCCACCTTTCATTTGGCGCGGCGCTCGTGACAAAACGGCAACGCTTTGTATGAAGTGCACGCGATTCAAAAGGAGCGCCAGGCTGTGTTTGTGCCGGAAACACATAACTCTGTCAATGGCAAACGAACGAATTCGACTTCCATCGCTCAAATGGCGTGCGATTCGATTCGTAAGCGCGATATGATACAAATGCAATACAGCACCATGGAGAATGACAGCTATAAAATGCGTTTTTCATATTTCGAATCAGGCATGTATGCCTCGAAACATACTTGATAAAAAAGAATCACATCATTGCTGATGTATTTCATCTATACTTGTTGAAGCCATTCTATTATACTCTTTCTCTTCTTGAGAATGAACCAACAGGAATGAATTGAGAGTTAAATATGATTTAAATATCAACCCTGTTTCCATTATCCGTACACTGACAATTTAGTTGTTTCGTTCGTTTTCGAGAAATTCAAAAATAATTTTACATCGAAACTCTGAATTATTCATGGGCGGTGTGAATAACAAATTATGACCCAAGCTAGAGGAAAAGAAAATATAATAATAGGTAAATTAAAGACTCGTCAAATTGCGACTTACTGGCGGCATTTTTGAAACAAATGTAATAATGTCTAACAATACAGGAGAGCGATATAATTTTACCGTTCTGATTATTGGTGCAGTTTAACTCTCTTTAATGGGTTTGGCGCATACTCACACAAAATCTTTTGATGATGGAAATACATTCAATCAATTACACAAATTTAATTCACATAAAATATTTACAGAGAAGCATACATCTGTCTGTCCACCCAGACATCTGTCCGTCCGTCCATGAACAACGCTAGCGGCTAAACCGTTTAGCCGATTTTCTCCAAAATTGATATTCCCCAATCGATCTAACTGATGTCGCGACCCCTTGAATTTGAAACCGATATTTTAATTTTTGGGGGTACATTTCACGAAGACCCTGGGACATTTTCCAAATTTTCAAAAAATTGCTCCATTGTTTTCGACGCAATATTTTTTGGATAGTGTGAAAGACGTTTAAGATAATAGTGCAGATCTCGTTTTCGTTGAGAACTCTAATTTTACAAATATTGCATTTCCCTACAACTACAATTATAAAGATAGAGATTATTTCATTAATGGAATCTGTTCCGTAAACATAGATTTTGAAATAATGTCAGGTACAATTTTGCGAACATTTGAGTTCTCTTCGCGTAATTTTGTGTCAAAGTAAGGTGAGAAAATACGTGCTGTTTTATAATCAGCAATTTAGAATTGCTAACAAAATAAAAGCCTACTCTTCGGCTCTACTTCTACTCTCCAACAAAACGTGCATTGGCGTAAAAGCTACATTTGTATTCAGACGCAAAACAAGAAATCATTTCATCATACGCACAAAGTATCCGGGAAACTAGGAGAAAAACCTGATCGACATGGGCTCATTGACCCAGACGCTGAGACTTTTTAGATGTATATTTAAACTTTTAGAATTATACAGTACAAATGATAACTGATATATTTCTTATCATTTTTAAATCAATATTATTTTTCTTTTTGATACTCAATTTAGTCTCTAAATCAGATGCTCCCAATGGGGTCTGTATCGATTCCCTGGTGGTCGATAAAATTTTAAAGAGCGTCAATGATGATCAAGATGTCAACTGGAAGTTTTGATAGCCAAATATCCACCGGCAACTAATCAGTATAATGATGATTAGATATATTTTTTTTAAATAGGAAGTTATTAATTGTGTTCTCATATAAATGTTCAAAACATCCGATAATACTTGTTTTATCTCTAATAATCAGACTTTTAAATTAGAAAAAAGATTTGTACGAATAATAATCAAATCCCACCCCCGTGATTCTTGTAAGTTTCTCTTTATTAATCTAGGAATTTTACCATTACCTTGTCTGTTAATTTACGAATCAGTGGCCTTTGTCAAAAATGACTTGCTTAAGGGGGGGATATATTTTCAGAAAACGCCAAAGCCTATAACTGTAACACTCGACGTAGCGGTCATATTCATCAGGCGACAGTATCGACTGCTAATTACAAAAAAAATCTACAATACATACATATACAATATTCACACACAATACATGTACATTATTTTACAACACTTTGCTAGATGACATAAAACGATTAAATTCGATAGGAAAGTTTAAATCCCAAGTAAAATTTTTTCTCCTTCATAACTGTGTTTATACAATTAGAGACTATACTGAGCATCACAAGGAAAGTAACATTAATTTTAACAGTGATATTTAATGTATTATTTACATTTTAACTGTATAATTCTAAACAACCTGTAACAAGTATTGTACCGCCGCCTCTGGGTCAATGACCCCCATCTCGATCAGGTTTTTTGTCCAGTTCCCCTGATCCTTTGAGTAAATGCTGTGATATAACTTCATTATCTCTTCACTTCACTAGAATTCAAAGGGAAATATAGTTATTCAAATTATCTTTCTCCATGTTGTCGCGGCAAGAAATATTATTTCTTGACGAAGGACATGATGAGGGATAAAAGCCCTAATTTATTGCTGATATATCCTTGAAAATAGATTTTACTACATCGGAGCGAACACTTTTGTTAACAATCCGTGCAAAAAAACGCTCATTTCATTCTGTTTTCAAAATTCAAGTATTGTATGGTTTAGGGTAGCGATCACAGAATTTTGAAAACGTGCACAGAATTCACTTTACCCCAAAGTAGGTCACACACAGTTTTTAACTGTTTTGGAAGTTTAAATAAATAAATAAATAAATAAATAAATAAATAAATAAATAAATAAATAAATAAATAAATAAATAAATAAATAAATAAATAAATAAATAAATAAATAAATAAATAAATAAATAAATAAATAAATAAATAAATAAATAAATAAATAAATAAATAAATAAATAAATAAATAAATAAATAAATAAATAAATAAATAAATAAATAAATAAATAAATAAATAAATAAATTGAAAATTATAATAGAGAAGAAACTAATAAAATATAAACCTAATAATTATTTTTTCCAAAAGTGTATTTCATTCTCTTTATCGTTATCAAGTCTTTTACGTGAAATACGCCCTTACGTTATTAAAGTGTTACGATTATTTTGTATGCTGCATATTAGAGAGAAAAGGCAGGAGGGCCAATGACACAAATCATTATTTTGAAGGGATCGATGCAAGAAAAGGATTGGAAATCCCTGCTCCAAATGTATACAGTTATACAGCAGAAAAGATTTTACTTGGTATTTAAACACATGCAGAAATGTTAATTATTTCATGTCTTCTGGCGATGTGCTGTAAAGAAACGTGCCTCCCGGCCGCCTGCGCTGGCTTCTCCACCGAGTACAAGGATCTCGAGGAGCTGCAGGCGGCTAGGAGCCTTGCGTTGGCGCCATCGACGACTCCGAAAAACTCCAGCCATACGTCTTTCTCCTTCCGCCCTGTTTGGCTTACTTTCTTCATACATACTTTGAGCGGCGAAAACACTTTTTAAAAAGTTGTAAGCAAAAAGCGGCGGTCTTATTTCTCGACACAAAGAAGAATTCTTTTGTGAGCACGTTGACGCGTTATAGCGGAACCTTCTCCGGGCGATTCTCCATTGAAGAATTTGTATTCTATATCTAAGGAGGTGAACTTTCGCAGAAGCCACCTAATTATCAAAATTCTACATAATTATACGCACGTACATGAACGCAGATTGAAGGCATGATCCACATTTCAAACCAAAATTGGAAATAAAATTTAAAACTAAAGCAAATGCAAATGATCTCCCAGTACCTGTTCATCAATACTGTTTCACATTCCCTACCTCCTCAATTGCAATATATTCTTGATAACTATGAAAATGTAATGATTTATCTCCGTTTCGTAATATTTCATTTTATTACGTGACATTTTCACTGTTTACATGGTACCAATTTATCAATTATTCAGAAAAAAATTTCATGAAGTTGCTTTATTGTTCTTCGTCCTCACAGGACGGTAAATTTAAATAAGATTTCTGTTTTGTTGGTATCACTTCGAACATTCATAAATTCAATACTTTCATAAATTTGAAAATGATGCTTTCAGAATTTCATTAAAAATACACAAACTGTATAATTTTCTCATAGAGAATTTTTACTCTGCGTAAAGGGCATCAAACAATTCTTAGAAAACAGGACTGAAACTACTAAAATAAAATTCGAACTAACTTTATTTAATCAATTGCAGACGAAATAAATATTTTTGGAATTAAGAATAATCAAACTTTTGAATGATAATGTTTTAGATCATTAGATCTATTTAAAATTTACAACTATATTTCAATAGCATTTTCTTCATCCGGTACCTCTTATGTAGCAAGAATACCCACAAAGAGGGAGGTGTCCCTGAATGTTTGTGACACAATTTAATAATAATTGTAATAAAATAATTTTATTATATTTTTTGTATATTAGAAAGATTTGCAGACTTATTAGGATGTATTTTATATATTTAACCTCCAATAAAACCGGCCTCTGAATATCAGTGAAACAAAGATATTTTAAATCCAGAGGCCAGCAGCAGCAAAAATGCTGCTGAATAAAACTAGGCAAAACTACCAAAACGTAGCACGAACACTACTCACGAACAACAAATAAAATGTTCTCGTATAACTATGATAAAATTAATATTTTAACAAATACAGTTTTCACGAAGGCTGCGACAAGAGAATAGTACATATGCATACATAAAACAACAGCTCTTTACGTACTAAATATATGAAAAAAGTTGTTGTATAAGGCAAACAAGTAAATAGCAGATATTTAATGACATCTTCTTTGGAGCTTTGCGATGGCATGACGTCAGTTGTGCCGTAAGCAGTGTCGCACAGAGAATGATGACTGTAGGTGCTTCCAGTTTGAGTATAGGTGTAACTACACAATCAAATATTCGCAATTCAGTAAACACAGTCAAAGTGTTGAACTGTTTTTCGATTATTCCAAAGTTGCTGGGTTTCTAACGAGACTATAGACACTTCTAACATAACAGGAGACTGCATAGTTTTCTTTCAATTTCATTGGAAATTAGACTTATTGATTATCCAAAATCACTTTCCAAACTCAAACCTGGGCTGCCTCGCGATTAAGCGCAACATGTCATTAAATAAATAAACATTGGCGAAAACATTTCATCTAAAGTTTACATTGTAACATAACTTTCCCAAATACATGTACGTATAATATATTATTCCCTGCCATTGCAATAGAACAACTGAATAACAATATATATTTTAATTCCTTTTTTAAATTTTAAACACAATTTTTTATTGTGATTTAATATAAAACTGCTTTTATTGCGATTACGATTATATCTCTTTAGTTTTCTAGAGCATCGATTAATGTGTAAGCAATGTTCAAATGGCGAGACATCAAATTCTAAGGAAATATATATTAAACAGATAATTAAAATTATAAATTCGTTACACACTGACGTCGAAAGCAAAACTAAAACAATTCAGACATGTCAGGAATAGCTTCAAGGGGAAAATACTACAACCTGTATAAATACCTTTGAAGTCAAAAGAGAACTTTTCGTGTTTTTTTAGGGTGGGATGACGACGGGGTCATTACATAAAAGTTCTGCAATTTCTTTTCAAGAAGTGTATTTTTCAAGGAAAGCGTATATTACAACTCTTTTCACTCTTTCCATTTAATTTTGAGTCGCTGTCACTCCAAACATTTTGAAAGCCGTAACCATTTTTTCTCATTTATTTGATCTTTAATATTTCCATGGAAATCCGGCTCGTTATAATTTATATTAAAATGTATAGAAGACTATAATTCATTAATATTAAATTGCCATGTTTTATTCATAAACCGGATACTGAAAATTCAAAATCAAAATAATGTCAATATTATAAATGCTATGTACAGAATTATCAAATGAAAATCAATAACAAAAAATGAAAAACCTGAAATACAAAATTAGTTAATTTAAAACATCACTTTGCACATCGAAAACAACACAGAACTCTTCCAATGCAGATGAAGGTAATGGACTTTACTTCAGAGCCATAGTGTGGTTTGTGAAAAGTCGTTCCAAAACTGTACAGACCATAGTACTATGATTTAGCCAGGAATTTGTTTCCATAATGTAATTTCATATATGTAAATTATACCAAGTAGAGCGACCTCTGGATACTTTATTGAATGATTTAGTTTGAACACGCATTTGCTCAGAAGAGGATCCTTTGGAAAAGGCAATGAAACGATCCTCGCTTTCTTCCAGCATCTTTTAAATAATCTTTTCAACAAATTTTCTTTTTAACTTATTTCTTTTGAGAAATATTATTTTGTGTTAGAAACAATATTTTTCAATGTATAGTATATAATTCAAAAGAGAGCCCCTGCAAAATAAATTAAAGAACATTTTTTACTGACTTTTGCGTATAGATATTACTCCATTTGTTGAAGATTTTTCACTCACGTTTTCATTCTACGGATACGAACGATAGACCCTAAAAGAAAGAATATACATTCTTTAAATTAAATATTAAGTGGTGAAGTACAAAATATTGAATGACATGAAATAAATCTGTCAAAGATTTCTTCGCAACAATTCTCTTTTTTCTATTCAATTTCTATATGTCTATTAATAATATCAGTTAGTAGTAAAAGTTCGTTTAAAAGGTCACAACTGATCTCATCCTTGGATGGTGAAGAAATTCACTCTCGAATTGGCAGTAATAAATGAGCCTGGGACAGGTAGCTCCTCTAACTTCAGTGTTTGACGTTGACGGGGAAAGAGAAATTCAGCAGAGTGCTATGTTTCCACTCCACCCGCAGTAGTATTTTAATGGTATTCGACCCGCTCTTCCACAGTAGCGCGTGACCTTCCAACTCCCTAATTGTTCGCTTCACGCTAACTTTGCCGGACCACTTCATCGGTGGCAGTGCTGCCATCTATTCTTTTGTACTCCACTTTTGAAAGTCTTTAACACCATCTCATGCTTATTCTGTTATCACTTGAGACCAAAAACAACCATTAATAATTGATGTTTCTGTCCAGTCCTGTTTTTGACGGCGAGGAACACGTTTTTAAAGGTTTTACAGTTTTCATAGAACTACTTGACAAAAGTTTATATATGAACACGCAGTCAAATTCTCGAAGGGCAAAACTACACGAAGCTCGGTTATTTATAAAGGCCAATCATCAAGAAATTAAAATCTTAATACAGGTGTTATATTTTTCACCCTAATAACCACATATCTACGAAAAAGAGAATATTCGATACATTTATTTAATAACAAAATAATTAATCAGAACAATTAGTTTGTTATAAAACAGCACAATAGCCTATCTTCCCCCTTCGCGACCAACACTTGTTTTAGCTTCACATACTGAGGCAGTGCTTATTGATCACATGGATGGGCAATACAGGATAGAACGATGAGTCTAATCCAGCGCCCGGCCAAAAGTGAATGATTGACTGGCGTTTCTGGCTCGTCGACAGCTATGGTCATTAGTCCCATTAGGGTAGTGAATAATATTATCTCGGAAGGTGGCGGTATTCCTCCCCCGCTGGATGGTGAGATCCGGTTCCGATCTATATGCCGGTTTCAGGGAGATTCCTCCTGGTATATCCCTAAGAGAAGGACCGCCACAGCTGGGACAAGCTTTAACCTCCCACATATAAGTGTGTGTATGAGAAGAGAGAATTGGAGACGGAACAGAAAGGAAAGTTTCCGCGCGGTGCTGATTAGCATTCACAGGGTATTGATCGGAGAAAGGAAGGAAAACTACCGTTCAGTGTAACCGGTCTCTAGAATTCTCCTCCAAACAGCAGCTGATCACGATATAGATACTACATAGTTAGTGTCACAATTTCGCCTTTGTCTAGACTCTAACCCTAGAACCTTCCGGTCAGAGCCGTTGCAGAGTCTCTCACAGTCGCTGCAGAAACCACGGCAATGTTCGCTCTAAGCTGAATCTCCATCAGGAAAAGCAGGTGGGAACTGGACGAGTAAGAAAAGACTGCGCGCAGTTTGTAACCCAATGTTTAAAATGACTGTGCCGACCCATGGTGTAGTGGCTAGACCGGTCACGTTTTACCTATTCCCGTCCATCCACATGGAATTGGCGGTAGGTTTGTCGGCTTCCTGGCAGGTGTTCTGGAAGTTATCCCTTTTCCCGTGACCCTCGTTCTACCATTGCTTCATCGTCATTCAAATTACGATTGCCCATCATTCATTCATCCATCAAAAACATTTGTCTCAAGTATGGCCCAAAACTCGAGGAACTGAAGATCATACTAAAATTATTTATTTAGTATGTCTAACTTTAAAAACAATTTAAAACTATATGAGACATATGGAGGAGAAATACATTCTGTACAACTTGTTCACAATCTGTTACAACGTCGGGGACACGCACAACACGAAGCAAAACACCCAATAAAATCAACTCTCTCGTTGAAATAGGCAGCTCCACAGCACAGTTCCGCCCTCGGGAAAGGTGTTCACGCGCCACCCCTGGTGAATATTAGGCTGCTCCATAAAATGTGTTTAACATGAGAGGAAACGAAGGGTTGTTGGCTGGCGAGGGAGGCTTCGCCCTCCGTCCTCCGCCTTCAGTCCGCCTGCGGTTCCTTCCACACGTCTCTGCCCGCCGCCTCCGTCCGCCACCACTGCCCGCCGCCACTGCCCGCCGCCACTGCCCGCCGCCACTGCCCGCCACC
The DNA here is from genome assembly GCA_011170035.1 of Teleogryllus occipitalis. Lineage (NCBI taxonomy): Eukaryota > Metazoa > Arthropoda > Insecta > Orthoptera > Gryllidae > Teleogryllus > Teleogryllus occipitalis. The sequence continues at coordinate 29,028 of BLKR01004090.1, read as the reverse complement.
ACTGCCCGCCGCCACTGCCCGCCGCCACCGCCCACCTCCACCACCCACCGCCCGCCACCGCCCGCCACCGCCCACTCACCCCCTCCGTCCTAGGACCGACCCCGCCCTACATCCACTTCCGTCATCCGTGCTCGGGTCTCTGCTCTTGCCCTCCCCCCCGTCCTCCCGGCCGTCCGCAGGGCGCGGCGCCGCCTGTCGCGTCTCGTTCGGGCACGTCCCTTCAAGGCGACGCGTCGGCGGCGGGCGGCGCAGGCGGCGGCGCAGGCGGTGGCGAAGCCGGGTCGGCGTCGCTGGGACGGGGGGGGGGCGAAGGCGGGAAGGAATCCGAATTATCGAGCGCTTAATGGCCGCGTCCTGTAGCCCGGTGCCGCCTGTCAGAGCAGTCGCTCCCGCCGCGCCGCCATTAAATATAGCCGACGCGTCGCGCAGCGTCGTGGCGCCGCGGCCAAGGACGAGGACGAGGACGAGCGCGGCTGCGACGGGCGCAAAGACACGGTGCCGTCCCGACTGCGAGAGGCGTGGCGGTAGCAGAAAGAGCGTCGCAGGCTTCAGTTCAGACATCAGCGGCGGAACTGATACCGGGAGATGCCACGGCGTGAGCGTTGGCGTGCACGAGGTAGCAACGGTAGGAGCAGTCGCGGGAGCGATGGCCACGACAGTACTGTGGCAGTGGCGGTGCAAGCGACGGAGGTACCGCACATCCAGACACCTTCGAACTTCCTCAGGAGACACATGTCTAGAATCCCGTGTAACTGTCCTCAGCCTGATCAATATGGCTAGGATATTTATGTAATAATTTTTCTATTACATTTAAATATATGCATATTGTAATATGTCCATCGAATGTTTCTACGATGAGAAATGTAATTTTTTTATATATTTTGGGAGTCATTTTAATTGCCTTATATTTACAGCATGTTGAAAGAATGATATATATTTTGCTATTTTTACAGGAAAATGTCTAAAAGTTTCAATTATGAACTAATTTATTGATTTAGTTACTACGTTTTACTAGTAATAACATTAATAATAGTAATAATAATAAATAATAATAGTTAATAACAATAGTTATTTTTCATGAGGGACTGATTATAATTTTTGTAATATATTGAAATTTCGGCCTGGAAATTATCCCAGGATGAAAAGGCTCTCCAAACACACTGATCGGCGCCACCTGGATGGCGTGGGAAACCGTTCCTCGAGAGTAGGCGCGTACAGAAAGAGAGCACGCTATTTAAAACTAACCGTAGCATCCGCATTACAGTTCAGTTTTGACCGTGGACATGGAGTATTCGGGTGTTACTTTTCGGTCTCGATACGTATTCGACGAATCTTAATTCGAAGGCAGTACTGTGGTTAAACACAAACGCTCGCTTTTTTCGCAAAAATGCCACCAGTGAAATTTTATTATCTACTCTACTGAATTTTGTACGTGCGTGAAAATGGCGTGTTAACTACTGATGGGATCGTGTTATTTTGTGTTGCGTGTGAAAAGGTGTATGTGCGGATACACGTTTCTAAGTGACACAACATTTGAAAACAGCAAAACACGTAAAAATTGTTTCACTAAAAAAGTGGTAAACAGTTGCTGGTAAAAGTAAATACTCGAAAGGAAATAACTAGTTCAACTTCCGTCCCCCAGTTGTCAACTTTTTATTCGAACTTATGTGAGGCTTTTACTTGTGCTGACATTCCACTGTATAAGTTTGAACATCCTAAATTATGTGCGTTCTTAGAAAGATATACGAAAGAAACTATTCCACATGAATCGACTCTTCGCAGACATTAGGTTCCATTAATGTATGAAAAAGCTGTGCAAGGAATTCGTGGTTCATGAAAGATAATCGAATCTGCATTAGTTTGAACAAAACGCCTGATGCTCGTAAAAGATCTGTATGTAATGTAATTGTTCTAGCTCAAAATTAAATTTCAAAGGATTATCTTTTAGCGACTGAAGAAATAGCAGTGATAAATCATACAACAATAGCTAAAGTGTTCAATAATGCAATTTTGTTGTTGTGGCCTCAAGGAAATAGATATGAAAATGAAGTTTTCTTCATACCGGATGCCGATCCCTATATGATTAAGGGAGGAGGGGATCTAAAATTTCTTTATAATAGAATGATTCATATAAAATGCTTGTCACTTGCATTACACCGCCTGAGTGAAACTGTGCGCTTAAATTTTCCTAATGTTAATTTTTAATATCAAGCGTTAAAACGGTTTTTCTTAAATCTCCAAGCAGAATCAATTTGTTTAAACAATTGACCTCGGAAATTCCACTTCCTCCTAAACGGATCACTACGAGAGGGGGAGCCTGGTTAGAGCTGACCTTTTATTGTTGTCTTGTAATATTTTGAAATTATTGAGAATTTACTGAAAGAAATTAATGAAAATGAAGCAGAAAGCATTGTTGAAGCGAAGGATACTATATGTAGAGATGGAATAAAGGAGGACTGAATTTATATTAAGACACTGTTGAACTGCATTTTCATGGCCATCACAGCGCTCGAAGAAAATGACGTGCCACTTCTCACAAATATAAATTTAATAACAAGCTTAAATCTGCGCCAAGAAAAATTGCAAAGGTTCTGGTAGAAACATTTAACTACGTACTAGAAAAAAATCCGTACATTACAACATATTGCCAGTTTCATGTGTGGTAAAATGGAGAGCACATTATCAGACATTGAAGAAACATTGTCGCTGGAAGAAGAAGCAAACTTTAAATATGCGCCAATAACATCTGTGGAAGCTGAACGCAGTTTTTCTCAGTACAAATCACTTTTGAGAAGCAACAGAGTATCGTTTCTGTTTTCAAACCTTAAAATAATGACATACACTGTAATGGAAAAAATTAAGTGACCTTGACCAACAGTTCCAGCGCATAATTCAGGTGAATTTTGTCATAATTTGCATTGTTTTGGTAGACTATGTTTTATTGGATCTTGAGTGATAAATATAACGGATGAAAAGAACAAAGTATGATAATAACATCATTTTTTCAAACAAATATCATTTTATAAGGTTTTGTATAGTACATATTTTCTGCGTTGTTAATGTACTATATGTACTATATGTACTATGTAAAATATGTACTATACAAAACCTTATAAAATGATATTTGTTTGAAAAAATGATGTTATTATCATACTTTGTTCTTTTCATCCGTTATATTTATCACTCAAGATCCAATAAAACATAGTCTACCAAAACAATGCAAATTATGACAAAATTCACCTGAATTATGCGCTGGAACTGTTGGTCAAGGTCACTTAATTTTTTCCATTACAGTGTATGTCATTATTTTAAGGTTTGAAAACAGAAACGATACTCTGTTGCTTCTCAAAAGTGATTTGTACTGAGAAAAACCTGTTTTAAATCTCATATTAGCATACAATTTGACATTTTTTAATGCATAACTATCCGAGCCCTACTGATCAATAAGTGATAAAGTTACTCGGAATTCCTAATAGCAATTCGTAGCATGCTAGATTAAGACAAGCATACATTTTTGTTTTGATAACAGCTCCTAGTACGTATTAAAACGAGTGAAAAACACCAATGTAACATACAGTAATTTCAGTAGAATATAAATATAAATTTGACAAAAATTACTTTCTCTTTACATCCATTATAAAGTATGATTTCCATCATTATTAATCTTTTTGGTGTATCACAAATAACACGTACTCATACGAATAGTTTTCGAATTAATTCTCGTATTAATATTATTGTGACTTTGATGCCATTCAAAATATAAGAAGTTTTCGAAGGTTACTGAAATTGATGACTAAATTCTTCTGGCAGTAAAATCATATATAATCAGAAATACAACAAAAGAAATTTGTATATAATAAAAAAGAAAATATTTTCAGAAACAAGAAAACAGATTCCCTGACAGAACGAATAATGAATGATGACAGGTGAAGCGAAACATATGACGCAAAAACGGAGTAGAGGTGAAGACGCAAGAAGGTAAGAACGAGAGAAATGTCAGATTTTATTATGACACCAGTGTGTGTAATTAGCATGCTTCGACGTGATTGGCAAATTAATTGATGGATACATGATAATACCTCCCATGAAAAATAACTTTGTAAAACATTTTGAACGTTGATTCTTGTGTTGTTTTTTTCGCTGAATCTATTTCTCGTTTTCTGCTAACATACAGGTTCATCGCTGTATGAATTAAACATAAACTAGAAAATAAGTGTAACACATAATAGAAATAAAAAATACACTAATTTTTCAATATGAACGAAGCACTTATTTAGGTATGGAGACGAAGATAACTCTTTTTCCTTTCCAACTTCTCTTAAAGCATCCGATCTAGCTTAACCCCTTGGTTGCGTTTGCTGACCTGTAAAGACAAGCAACCAACAATATGGAACCATTTTGGTATGACATTTTCCCATCATGTTGATGCAATAACATTTTAAATAGTATATAAAATACCTTTGCATTAGCTGAAAACATCTTTTATTTTAATTATTTAGCGTTGAATTGTAAAAAATATGGATGGTGGCACAAGTTTTATTTTCATATTAGAATACAAAAATATCGTTGCGACTAACATATTTTGTACATGGATGAATATTATAAAATGGATTAAATTAAAAAGAAACTTTAATTGGAAAACACAAATGCTGATGCATTTCAACACTTGAAGTATCGTCAGGTATATGTTAATGTTAATCTTAATTACAGACCAATATATCAAAATGGCGGTAAATTATAAAAGGAGGAAGCACTTTATTTATTACACGGGGCCCTTTCTCAGTTGTTCTAATGTAACCATAAAAATAAAATGATAAAAATGAAATCAAAGGGTAATAAAATGTTAAAAATGGAATGTGAATAAAACATGATTAAAATGGAATGAAATGCTAGGGAAACTGAAGTACGCATAGAAAACCAGCCGCAACGCTCAGGCAACCACAAATTGCAAAGGGAGTGGCCGAAACTCGAACTGTGGACCCAGAAGTAGAAAACGAACGTGCTTGTCTCTACGGCGGTTCGCCTGAGGTAGCGGAAGAAGCCGTACGCTTCAGACGAAGACGAGGCTGTGTGTCGTGTCGGTCTAGACAACGCAAGGACGAGACAGTGTGAAACTTCTCGCGGACGCACTGTGTCGTCTATCCGGAGTCACCGAGTTCCGGCGTGAGGAAGCCACGAGTTGGACTAGACATCGCTCGGCCAGACACCACGACGCCCGGACGCCTTCGCGAGAGCTCCGAGCAGGGTCTGCTGTGAGGCTCAAGCGTGCGAGAGAACGCCAGACCGCGGATACAAAAGCGACTAGCGAAGTCTCAATGAAGATGGTAAACGAAGGAGTAAGAGTAAATAATGAAAAGATTGAGGTCGGCACAAAGTAGAGAAGAGAGACCAACCGAGTTGAAATTCTGCAAGAGGATCCAGCGGACTATGAACTGAGCGGAAGTGCGGGGCGCTGTAAGCGGGGAATTAATAAGAAATTCGACTCGAAGTAGTGGTGAACGCGCGTTGCGAGGCGTGGAAAAGAAAGATGCACTCCGGCTGCGGCCGAGCGCACAGGTCAAGAACCCGTCGAGAGGCCGCGAATCGGAGCGCAAGGGAGAAGAGAAACAAGTCGAGTGGGCGAAACACCCCGGTCGGAGGCGGAAGCGGAGATGGAAGCGGTGGAACGGAGTGGAAAACCTCAGAGACACTCGGTCTCCCCCTCCGGTGCTCCCGTGCCCACGCCTCCGACCGCGCGCGTCCCGGTCCGTCCCTGCCCCACCCACCTATTCTTCATACCACTCCCAGCCCTCGCCCAGCGCTGTGCATCCTCCCCGAGCCTTGCCTTCACTAAACTCGTGTCTTGTCCAAGCCTTGACCTCGTCTATCCTACCGCCCAGACCCCGCCACTGCCTAGCCGAAATCTCATTCTTGCCCCCACCCGCCCTACTCCGACCAGCCACCCTCGTTCAGCCATCGCCCTTCTAGCGTCAAGCCCTCAGCTACTCCTCGCCCGCGCCTCCCCACCCTTAACAGACCCACCTCTGCGTCCACCTAGTCTTGCCTAGCTCAACTCTCCCAGCCCTCGTCCAACTCCACCCTCACCTCTGTCCAGTTCTCAGCTCTTCCCCTGCAGTCCCTCTGACTGGGAGGTCCTATGTTCGAATCCCGACAGTGGCAGGATTTTTGACTCTAGCTTGTCAGCTAGGTCGAATTCTGTCCCTGTCTGGAGGAGAATCCTAGCGGCCGGCTGCTCTGATCAGTAGTTTTCCGTGGATTCTTCAATCAACGTCAGGCGAATACCGGAGACGTACCCTAACAAACAAGCCACGAACCGTGCGCGATCTTTCGTACTTCTTGCTTGTCTTAACCTCACTTCTTATACACACTTACACTAACATGCACTACATTATCACACATGCCGGGAGAACGGTCGGGAGCTTAGAGCTTGTCCCGGCTGTAGCGATGCCCCGCTGGTGGGAGATACCTGGTTAGAGGAAAACCCCGCTAGCCGGCGATAGGTCGGCGCCGGATCTCGCCATCCAGCGAGGGACGAACACCGCCACTTCCCGAAAGAAAAAGACATGCAATACACTTAGGGGACTAATTACCCTAGTAGTTGACGCGCCCGGAATCACTAAATCAATCACTCAAGCTCTTCCCCGCCTCGCCCCAGTCCCATCCCTGTCTCTCCCTCGTCTTCGTCCAGCGTTCGCCCTTCTTCCAACCCCTTCCTCCACCCACCGGCTATAGCTCTACTTAAAACCAGGCACGTTTGTTCGTTCGCGCACGGCCCCTGGATGCACTCGAGATGTGTGTCGGCCACGTTTGGATTAGAGAGTTGTTTATTGCGTTTATTCCGCTCTGCGTGGCCGCCTCCTCTCCCAGCTCCGCTCGGCCTCACCCCGCACCCCATACCGCGTTCCACGCGCCACCACAGAACAAAGAAGCCAGACGTTACACAAACAACGGTTTCAGGTCTCATTTCAAACATTCAGGTGAGGTCCGAGCAAACATGCAGACACATTCATCTCTTTGTTTTCACTATTCACGAATTTCCTTCCGACACACCCCGTTTGTTACGATACATCAAACGTGAAACTGGCTAAGTTTAGCTCAGAGATAGCATTGCCGCTGACTCTGCAGCGATACTGGCTGATTTTCGACATTTTCTATGTAGGTAATTCAGTCACTGTTTGAAGGAGAATCCTAGTGTTCGGCCGCATTGGTCGGAGGTTTTCCTCATTTTTCCATCGGAGACGATTAACACCAGGCAAATACCCGAACAAACGTACCACGGACATAGTGATCTTTCCTCCGTCTTCCTTGATTTATTCTCTCCCTTACATTTTACTCTCATCTCTCCCTTACACACATATTTACCACACTAGCACACAAGTCGAGAAATTAGAACTCGGCCGAGATGCTACGATGCCTTGCTGGACACCTGAGGGGAAATCACCCTCGAGGCCAGGTTTACTTCGGCGCCGGATCTTACTATCGAGCAAGGGTGGAACACAGCCACCTCCCGGCATAAAGCATTCTCTAAACTAACGGGTGTAATGCCCATAGCAATCGACGTGCCCGACGTTCAAGGAAATGAATCGCACGTAAAAAATAACACCAGAAAGCAGTACGCAAGTTCTCCCACGAGGAAATGGGCATTGGCGGTGTGCGCGGCCACCGCTAGGCGGAGGAGACAGCACGCGTCGGGCGATTCGGGACGAGGCCGCGTGGGAGCTGGATGAGCGCCAGGCACGTTTGTTTCCGCCCCTGCTGCCCGTCCGCGCCACTTTCGCCGCTCGCCTCCCGTTCCCTTCCCTTCCCGGCCCTGCCATTTTGTGACGACTCTGGCGATGTCGCTTGCGTACTGCGCCTTCTTTTCTCGCCTGGGTCGATCTCCTCGCTCCGCTTTGCCTGGGTGCCATGGCGTCCTTGCATCGCCACCGGTCCCGTCCCATTCTAGCAACTGGCCTGGCAGCGTAGCTACTCCTTTCCATTGTGTCTGTATATTTATGGGCTTGCGATTAACTCTTACTGCAGTTGCAAAAATCAAGAAGTTATTACAACAATTGAATTACTAAGCGGACGTAAACGAAGCGGATGAGATTATGTGTGTAGATGCGAATGCACAACTAAAGGTTCATACACCGGTAGGTCCTAGGGTCGTGTCCTGATGTCAGGATTTGCGAAACTGAGTAGCTGATTTTTTTAAAAGAATATTCTATTGAGTCAGCATTGTTTAGCTTTACAAACAAAACTTTACAAATATTTGATGAGTTAATCTAATTTAACTTAATCTCTGATTATACTACCGGGTTCTCTGATTAATACTGCCCGTCTTCCTCTGATTAATATAACCCGGTTACCGGTGTAACAATCCGAGCAACGGTCCTCAGACAGCGCGATCCTTTCTTTCCGATTCGTGATCATGATTATGAAAGTGTGATGAAATGCGAATCAGGGCAAATAGTAACACTCCCAAAACTTAAAATTGTCGTTTAACCCCCCCCCACACACACACACACAAAACTCACTTAACCTTATCTCGGTCCAAATATAATAAAGACAATATATTTTGTACGGTTCAAGGTCTTTTTCTAGTCACTCTCGTGCCGCTAACCTCACCTGTTTTTTTCTACCATTAACAATCGTCCTACGTTCCCATGTACATATTGCCGGTTACCTTCTAGCCTCGCACATTGTATCGACTAGTATCACCACGCGCCTTGCCCCGCCTTGGCTCTTGCGCTCTGCCTGACCTTGTGTCACTTCGCCTAAGGCAATGCCTCGGTGCACTGCTTCCACAGTCTCTCTTCCAAGCAGCTGACCACTTCGCAACAACAGAATAGTAGTATAAGCTGCTATGGAACTTATGTGTAAATACGATTAGGCGATTACGATTATGTGGAAGAATCGATTAGCAAAAAACTACTAACTCTAAACAACCAAACAAACAGAAAGCCAGTTGTTAAGTTCATTTACAGTCCCATTCTCTTTGGGTACAGAACACTCCGCATTTTTTCAGGATCAAAATATTCCTTACATTTGACGAATCTACTGCTACCGATTTCGGCTGCGTCAGTAGCGCGGGACGTTCTATTGGCACTAATTCGCTTCACTGACATAGTATTTCCCTCGTCTTGTTCGCGCATCTCCTTGCACCTCGCCTGGAGCCTCTCGTTGCATCGTCTTGCTTTGCCTTGTCTGGCCGTGCCTCGCATAGCGTCTTACACTACTCTCACCCTTTTCCGGCTCCCTTTCGTCCCAGAGGGATCCCCCTTCTTTTCACCCCGTTTATGCGCCAGCCGGAAGCATTTTTGTGAGAGTTCGAATGTTCTTTGTCGAGATCGGCGAACGAAACGCTGGATTAACCGCAAAAGAAGTGGAAGCACAGGAGGAAGTTACAAAAGGTAGAATGGGTATGTTAATTTTCTCTTTAACTTTTGTCTGAAGCTCTTTCCGCTTTCGGAAGAATTTATTTAACGAGTTATGCCTTTAAGTATTCATGTAAAATGCGCTTAATTTTCGTCCTTCCGCAACCCAAAGAAAACCTCATCGGTTACACTACTTGTTCTCAAGAAAAGGAATTTTTCCGTGAGCATATTTTTACGTTTGTCCAAACATGCATAATAAGGAGGCCGATGTAGTACACGTTGACAATATCTTACCCTATTATCCAATTAGTACGCATTTGAATACGCTTTTTGACATTTGTATAAAACAACTGCAACATACACAAGAGAAGTGGACACTACATTCTGCTACACCAATTTTGTAGAAGCATTAGAGGAGCTTCAACTCAGGCCTTTTGAAAGATCACAGAAATCACAGAACATTAATAACACCCAAACTAGTGTAAAATGTACCGTTCATAATCATAAGTGTACAAAGAATATATTAACAGTACTGGGTATATGTAGTTACGTAATAAGGGATTTAATTAGAGTAAGGTGACCAGACGTCCCGTATTAGCCTCGACAGTCCCTTTTTTGAGTTCCTGTCCCATATTTTTTAAAGGAAAACGGGACGTCAAAATGTACGGTTTTTTGTGAAAATAAATTGCCGTCACTAATTTTAAAATTATCATAATGTATTCCGTTGAGTTTGCATTCGTTTATAAAAAAGTAAGAGCGAGTAGATCGTACGCTCATGTACCACGTATGAAGAGTGCTTCAAAGACTATTGAAATCAAGAAGAGATATTCAGTGGTGGTTATAGGACGAGAAAATGAGCTATCGCGTCATTTGGGCTTGTATATGCTTCATTGCTGTTGCTATCGTTACCGTATAATCCAAATCTTATGCTTCTGTGACTTTCTGTGCGACTTAATGTAATTATAATAGACGAATATGGACAACTTTATAATGAATGAAAGTGCAAAGGAAACAAATAATGTTGCTTTTTGTAATGAGCATGCGTCCCGTTTTGTCCCGTTTTTAGTCAAGAAAATGTCACAATGTCCCGTTTTTTGGTTTCTAAGATCTGGTCACCTTAAATTAGAGCTTTCTTTACAAGAGAAAAAGCTGCGTTCAAAAGAAATAGCGCGTGAACACAATTCTCCCAAGTAAATACCGTGTCACAGCATATACGATTTTACCTTCTAAATACTTTTTGTTCAATTTCTTGATTTACTTTTAAAAATGCATTCATACTTACGTAGAGAACTAAACACTGAATGACAAATGACTATCATTACGCTTACGATATTATTACGAATGTTTGATTGAAACTAGCAGACTATAGAGAGCTGAGGTTCGAGGAGGTATATTGAATGAACTGCGTAGATTCTAAGAAAGATTCCTACATCTGTTCCTTCCTATTTATTAAGGAGGAAAATTTTCAGTATTTAAATTGTCACCCAAGAAATCCAAACAATTTTGTGATGTAGAATATGACAACTACTGCAAGCGGAGAAATGGTAGGGCAGTGAGAATATGTATGTTCGTATTTATCTAAAGAATACTGACGATGCGTGAATTATATTGGAATGCCAAAATTGTGATCTCACCGGCATTGAAGTAGCACATTTAGATAACTAGAACGTGCTATTGTAAATCACTGGAATTACAAGAAATGCTGTAATTGCATGCGACAATCTGATCCAGTAAATCCGACCCGCACCAATTGATAAACCATACACTACATATCTAACATCTACAGTGATTATCTTCTTAACTATCGTTAGAATATCGACCGTACACGGACTCATCTCGACGTGTGAATAATCTGAACTGGCTTACGCAACACAACTGCTAAAGCTATTCATGACAATCAGTTTTAATTGACATTGAAGCGTATTACCTAAACGTCCAGAAATATAGCTGCAAATGATTTGACAAACACAAAGATTAATATTTCAAAATTTATCGGTATTGCACATTCCACAGTTATTTGATAATGCATGTATTAAATACAGTAATGCACTGAAGGGCTGAAATAGTTTGTAGTCCGTGTGTACTAACGAAATATGTTAAACGTTGAATGAAAAGTATAAAAAATCATTCTCTTAACAACTAATCGGAATGAAATAAATAAAATTAAAGGATTTGCTAGTCTTCTTTCAGACTGAAACCTCAACTGTCATATATTAGTACATAATGAAACGATGATGTAATGATGGGTAATAGCACACGGGTGTGATATTACGATAGAGCGAGGTACGAGCAAGTATTGTAAATTTCACACGAGTGTATTAATACCCATTACATTGAGTTTCATACGGTACTTTTCTACGACTTTCACGAGTTAAACTTTTACATTGAATCATTTCGTGGCAGTTGACATGTAGGATTCAGCCAAGGCCACCTAACCCTACCCTCGAATGCTGCCGCAAGTGGCTGTGGTTATCAGTCCGCCTGCGAAGGGGTACTGCGCTAGTCAAATAGGATAAAAGTGAAATTACGATCCAATTTATTTTAAATAATATTCCACGAATAAAGAACTAATAATAAAATGAATTAAAACTGACAAGCATAATATAATATTGAATGCAATTTTAATGTATACAGTCGAACGAAACATTTACTAGAACAATTCTTAATGATTAATTAAGTGTCAATACTTGGTATGTGCTCTTCTCTGTGATTAGCCAAGAACCTGTATCATAATGAAATCTGTATCGTAATGAGTATCATAATGCAACTGGTTGCAGCCTACAAATGACAGCATTATAGCAATGGGAGTAGAAAAAATCATTTTATACACCACGTAATGCTTACGTGGCACATAAAATGACAAAACGGGTACTACAACGCAATTTATTTCAGTAGAAAATGTATTTGCATAAATTCCTCATAATGCGGGGAAAACAATTTTTGCTTATATCGACAAAATACGAAGGGGGGCGTATCAAGTGACTAGCAGCATAAAAAGTCTGCGGAAGAAAACAAAAAAACTGGTGTAGTAGAACCAAAATGTAGCACGCACACTGCCCAATAACAACAAATGCTCTCAATAACAAAATACTCTCCTATAGCACTGATAAACCAATTATTTTAACAAAAACATTTCACGAATATTGCAGTAAGATTGTAGTCTCTTTCTGAGAGACTTGCTGTCGCATGACGTCAGCAATGACGCACTGAGTCTGAGAAGTCAGTCGTTGCGCTAGTATGGAAGTTGGTGGAACAACACAATGAAATATTTTCATTTTTCAGTCAAAATAGAAACGTTTCATTATTTTTCTATTTGTCCCGTGTTCCTCGGCTTCTAAATAATTCCAGAGACATCTCTCACATGAACATGTCTGTCTGCCCCTCTTGTCTGTAGGTCTGTACTTGGCGCGACAGCCCGCGTACGGACCATGGCCTACCAGCAGAGTCCCAGCCTCGCGGCGATGGGTTAAGGGGCTACGTGTGTTTAGCACGAAGACATCCCCACGCCATATTCTGGTCTACTCAACCTGAGATGTGCGTTTTATCATCGTCATACAGCAATATATACTGGGACATTGCAAGGAAAACGCACATTATAATCTTGCTCCGACCGGGAATCCAACCCGGGATCACGTCATGGAAAGCGAGCACGCTGACCATTGTAAATCACGAGGGCTTTATACGACCGTAATCGGCGTTATTTTCCTTCAAATTCTGGCATTGGAAATTAGTAATGCAGATACCGCATATATTTGTTTAGTTTTGAAAGACAGTCAAATAAAATAATAAAGCACACTAATAGTTAGTACTATGCTAGGTCATTCTAATTCTAAAGATCTCATAACCTTACGGTGCTGCGATATTCTCATTATGGGATTTCCAAGTCATTTCATCGAAAACTATTGCTGTAATATATATATATATATATATATATATATATATATATATATATATATATATATATATATTGTTCAGGCGTCTAGCGCACCTAATATCCGGCATAATTTGCCAAGAATGTGAAATCTAGCGAGTACGAGACAGACAATTTATTAACCTCCGCACCTCGATCAGTTATGCAAGAATTCATTTCCATAAATTTCTCTTTTCTTGAAGTGCATTCAGTTGGCGACGGCGCGGAGCGTAGCCGGGCACGCTAGGACGGGAGAGGCGTGGGCGGGGAGGAGCGGCGGAGGCTGCGAGGAACCGTCTGTTTTTCATGGGCGCCACTCGTCGCTCGCGTCACTGGCGCGAGGACAGCGGGAGAGGGGGAGGCGGAGGGGAGTGAAAATTATGGAGGAGGCGCTCTTGGCCTCGAGCCTCGCGCTCTGCATCGAGGCTCAGCCTGCTCCGCCTCTCGCTCCCCGCGCCGAGGCCCAACCCCACACGCCCACCCGACGTCTCCCCTTTACGCCCTTCAGTACGTCACCCGCCACCGCACACACGCCCAACGCCAGTGTGTACCCCTTCCCTCCACCCGTCCCTTTCCCCGTCCCTTCGCCATGTCCACCCATCCCTGCGCCCGCCCCTTCGCCCTTCCTTCGTCGTGCCCTTCGTCTGTTCGCCCCTGAGCTCTCGCTGTGTCTGTCTTACGTGTCCCTTATCCCACCTCCCATCCGCACGGTAACCATCCGCATCGGTAACCATGCCCGATTCCTGCACACCCTAATATTGTCCTGCGACCATTGATGCCACAACCCACATGCATGCCCCCTATCTTACAGGCCGTCCCCGTGTGTGACCCCTCCCCCCCGACAATCTCCAGCCCATTCCATGCTTCACCATTTGCCTTGTCCTTCGCACGGCCTTGTCCTCGGCCTCTTACCCTCCGGGCGCTTCACCCGCTGCTTCCCCTCCCACAGTCTCATCCTGCCGTCGCACGCTAGTTCCACCGCCTGCCCTTCGCTCGTCGCTCATTCTTCACCTCGTCCGCTCCCTCGTCCCGCCCTCTCGCCTGCTCTCTCGTTCTCCTTCTATCTGCCAACTCACCCATCCGACCCTACCCTCGTCTGTTCCGCCGTCTCCCTTTCTTCACCGTTTTCTTCGTCCCAACCTACACTCCCCCCAGCCCTATCTCTTCAATCTCACCGCGCCTTCACCGCCCACCCATCCCCTCACTGTTCTCTTTCGCTCGATCCCCGCGAGTTCCTGGCAAGAATTTCAGATGGCCTCGCTAGTAACAAGTATCAGCAACTACTACATCTAATTTAGAGTTTCCTGTTAAGAGGGTGATTAGGTAAAGTTGTTTCTCAGAGCCTCTTCTTTTTTCTTTCTCGGGCCCTTCTTTGGGAGACACCCTTTCGTTCTTTTCTTTGCGACGGCTCCGTAAGAGAGTGGCGAAGGAGTGGAGGGCGAGGCAGACCTACGCCCGGAAGTGGAGTGAGGTTCCTCGTAGAGAAAGACGCACCTGAACTAGGTAACACGAACTGCCATGTCGTTCAGTTAGGATGTGTTCAGCTCCATTTCGGAAAGCCTAAAGCGAAAAGCGGAGAGGAAAGTAAATGAAAGCGACACAGAACAAAATTAGATTTCAAAATGAATATAGAGTCTAGATGGATTGGGAAAAATACGATACGTATTGAAATACGTATTGAAAAAAAAGATAAGTTTGATAATGTGTAGTGCTAGATGATAGATTCAAGCTGATTAAAATGATGCGAACAGATGTCAAATCACGGGTGGAATGAGATGCGAAATCCCAGGTCGGGAGGAACCTTTCAGACGGATGCACTGAGAAGAAGAGAAGCAGGAAGTTCGAGGGCTGAGCGCGTCAGACGAGTGGCGAAGGAGGGTGCTTATTTCAAGATGATGGGTTGAGACTGGAAGGAGGAAAGAGGAGGACACTTGTCAAAGATTTAAGTGTAAAGGATGTACAGTGAAGGGCGGAGGGTCGAAGATACAGGTAGAGGACGGCGGTGGAGGCGTAGAGTGGTGAAAGGAAGGAAACAGGAGGTTGAAGAGTAGATGGCGGAGCTTGTAGGGTGGAAAGTGGAGAGGAAATTGGACGGCGGAGAGTGGCATAGAAGGCGGGGGTGTAGAAGTGAGGGTGGAAGGCGAATTTGATTGATTAGTGATTCCAGGCACGTCAACTGCTAAGACCATTAGTCCCGTGAATGTAGCATGCTTTATGGTGGGAGGTAGCCGTGATCTTCCCCGCTGGATGGCAAGATCCAGCGTCGACCTACACGTTGGATCACGATGTTTTCCTCAACCAAGTATCTCCAACAAGCGGGGAGCCCCAGCCGGGACATGCTCTAATATCCCGACTGGTCTCTGTATACGTGTGGTAGTGTAAGTGTGATTGTAAGAAAGGCGTGAGAATGCACGAGGGATAAAGAAAGAACGCGAGCGGTCCTTGGCTCATTTGTTATGGTACTGCCCCGGTATTCGATTGGTGTTGATCGCAGAAACCACGGAAAACTACCGACCAGAGCAGCCGGCCGCTAGAATTCTCTTCCAGCCAGCGACTGAATTCGCCCTAACCATCTATCTAGTATCAAAAATCTTCTCAACGTCGGGACTCGAACCATGGGACCTCCCGGTCAGAGGCACTGCAGTGACATCAATTGGTGCCCTGAGCCACCTAAGCCGGTGTGAAAGGCGGAAGAAGAGGGAAATAGGGTGAAGGAAGGAGGACGAGAAAAAGTCGAGAGCTCCGACCTCAACTAGACGCCTTCCTTCCGCCTTCATGACCTGCAGCGTTCCCCATCGCCACTCCTACCCCCTGCGTCCCCAGCTCCCGCCCGCCCCCATCCCGCCGGCGCCACGCCCCCGCCACCGCCTCCGCCTTTCTCTCCGGGATAAAATTAAACAACGCACTGTTTGAACTCAGCGCACGGGCGCATACGCCTCTCACTGACGTTCATAGGACTATCTTCATTGTAAGTGCGAAACTTCAGACTTTGCAAGTTAAGCAATAAAACGTAATTTAAGGCCGGTATTACGAGCATTACCGACGGTTAAACGTGCGCTCCAACGCGCACTCACGCGCCGAATTTTGGCCGGGCCAATATATGCCTCCGCTTTAAGCGGCCGCGGTAAGACGGCGACCGGCAGCGCGGCGTGGCGCGGGGCCGAGGGTGGGGGTGGGGGTGGGGCGGGACCGGTGGCAGAGCAGGTGCGGGGCCGGGCGGCGATGCGGCCAAGAAAAGAGGGTGGGATTTCGGATGGAGGGCGGCACGGGGACAGCGGGAGCTAGGGAAATTGGAAACTGGGCAGTGATACGGGTTTCGATACGGGAAGGGGGGCGAGGCAGCCAGGAAAAAGAGTGTGGGAATGCGAATGTAGGATGGCACGGGGACGGGTTGCCTAGGCGGTGAGGGGGCGGGGTTGAGGAG
Source organism: Teleogryllus occipitalis (assembly GCA_011170035.1). Lineage (NCBI taxonomy): Eukaryota > Metazoa > Arthropoda > Insecta > Orthoptera > Gryllidae > Teleogryllus > Teleogryllus occipitalis. The sequence continues at coordinate 12,338 of BLKR01004090.1, read as the reverse complement.
CTGAACACTGGTGGGCACAGGGCAAGAAAGGCGAGCGTGGGCTCAAGTGGGGGAGACGATAAGGAAAAGGAAGGGGGTTCTCCAGAAAGGGGACAGAACGGGTGCGGCCTTGCTGGGCGACGTGCGGCTACCTATGGGCAGTGGGTAGGGCTGTGGAGAGTGGGAGGCGACTCCGCGACCTGAGGGTGATGGACACAGGACGAGAGTGGCGGGATTGGGTGGAAGGCGTTCGGCCAAGTGTAGTGAGAGGGGCGGAAGAGATGTGCAGGGATGCGGTGAGTGGTGGGAAAGAAAGGGAGAATGGACGGATTGGCTGGACGTATGGCATTCTCCATTATCTTCAGTTATAATAAAGTTACCATACAGAATTACAATACGTGTATAATAATTAATATTATGATTTCATTTAATTTCAAGTTTTTACGGAAATGTGTATTATATTCCAGTAATATAGCTTGTTAACTAAATCAGAGCAGCTTCTATAGTATTCTCTCACCAGTTTCATAATATTTCTGTTAACCTACATATTCCGTAAAAATAATGGTAATCAATAAAATAGAGACATTTCCAACGAAGAAAAATAGACACACTATCCTTTATTCAACGGGAAGGGGAACGAGTAGTGGCCATCAGACTTGTCCGGAGGCCTATAAATTCGACAATTGTTGGAATTGATGGCATCAATGGACCGTGGTTCGACGAATGGACACCAATTCAACCCTGTCACACGCTTACCGATAACATTGCGCGAAATATTACATCTCGCATGTACCCTTTAGTGAAAGCTTATCTCTTATGGTGGAGCTCAATAGCAAAGGCGGCTGTCCTGACAATCATAACGCAATGAGGTTGTGGGTTCGAAAACCGCGATAGGAAGAGAAAGTTACTGTTAGTAATGTGAAAGGCTGGGTCAGACCACACGTAACCCAATTAGTATAGTAATGAAGTTCGTATTAGTTTAGATCTTACAAAATTGTTAATGGGGTACGAACCAGGGTTCCCCGCATAACTTTCTGAATATTTTTGTTTGGAATCTTGCAAGGACCTCTTTGATTCACTGGCGGTGTCCAATTATTATTTACCGTAAGTTCAAGTAGGTTTTATGTCTGTTTCATATAAAAATATTTTGTTGAACAGAGAGGGCCATCAGCTAAGAATCATGACCATTTTCGTTCTTTCAATTGTGCTTCTCGTCGTTTTTATTATCAGTGTTTTCCACGCCAAACGGGTGTTCAAGTGTAATTCCAGATTTGTGAGTTGCAGATTCAGGGATATCGTTATTTATAATCACTTGCTGGCAACGTTTTTATCGGAATGTAAATGTAATGTGTTTTGAATTAGTTGCTTTTTTGTTACTATTACATTCTTTCATGCGTCTTTGTAGAAGACATGAAGCACAGGTAGGATCTTCATCTGCTGCGAGGATACATGAGCCATCAGCAAAGGTAGCGATAGCAGCTGAGTCGGCAATTCGCAAGATGGAAGAGGACATAATGTATTGGATACATCCAAAGTTACTGTTACGAGAGCACAGTGAAGGACGAGAATAAAAGCAGAGGGGCCGAGCACAAGAAAGAAGGCTAGAACAATGACAAGTGCGTATGGTAAAGGCGAGGACGGACGAGAGCGGCGGAATGTGCGGTCGCGAATGAAATCAATGTCGGGCAAAAGAATAAAGGCGAGGACTGGTGCGAGGAACAGGATGAGAACGAAGGCGAGAGCGTGCGCGGGCAGAAAGGCGAGTGGAGAGATTCCGAGGGCGACGGCGTGAGTGAGGATATATGCGGTTGCGTTGGGCGGCTTGTCATCTCTCAAAGGAAGCTTCGTTCCGCTGGCACGCGTTCCGCCAGCTTTTACTTATATTCCACTCGTACATCTTCAAGTGGGAACTGGGCATAGGGCGAAAGTCGTATATCACGCACGCTTTTGTTTTTGACATGACGAGAACAGCGCAGCTACATTGGTTGGCTAGTGAGAAAGCTGCCTATACGACCTTTCTTTGCAAAGCAAAGAATCCATTCGTTTCTCTGCACTGTATACATTTTTCAATAAATTTTGAATTTCGTAGCCTACTCTGTAGTCCATTGTTGTTTACAAAGAAGCAAAGAATAAGTCTCATATCGATGGGAAATAGTCCCCCTTTCTGAAGATATCCTGTAGATGTTGAACGATGTTTCACATCCTAGACCAGCTCCTCATAATCTACAGGTTTCCTACAATTGCATCAAATAATAGAAACATTATGCATATCGTTAAGTAACTACTTTATTAATCTTAAATGTCCCTCTCCTCGTTTTTTAAATCAGTCAAAACAAACTACAATGCTTAATTTCCAAACAACCTCTACCAGATTAAATAAAAACTTGTCCTGAAAATCAATACTGCCACTGCATCAATTTGTATTTACACCACAACTTTCCACTTAGGTCAATTTTTACGTCCATGAAAATATATATAACTAACATTTTTCGAATCAGAAATCCTGGCCACACCTTCTGCTCTCCTGAGTTTTTGGGAATCACCACAGACCTCCCCTCCGATCACAAACGCTCTGGATCTTTACTATGCACACTTCAAACCTTTCATAGACGTCTTTTATGCACGCTTGTTTATATATTTATGTCTAAAACAATAAACTGCATGAGACGTTTAGGGGGTATAAAAGCTAATTTATTGTCCAGAAGCAAGACAAGGGACCATCTCAGCGTTTGCTAAATAAAACAGGAAGACTACTGATCGAGATGAGAAATATAGACCCAGACGTGTTTTACAACGTGAGCAATAAATTCATATTAATAACAATTTTCTGTATGGAATAGCATCAAATTTAAACAGCTTTTTAAGCGGGATTTAAACTCACATTTATATTTGCAAACAATTACATTTACAATTTCAAATCACTCATCATAATACCATATCCTCTAATACAAAATGCATGCAATTCAACGTATTTGATTTGTTTTTTAGAAATGTAAGATTTTCCAGAATCTTAAAGTTATTTTAAAAGTTTTAAATTATTCGTTCAAAGAGATGTCGGCGTGAGATTAACACAAACATTTTGCTGTGGTAAAACTTATGTTATAATTAGCAAAAAAGGGAAATAGGTATTAATCTCTGATTAAAACAGTAGCTAACAGAATAAAAATTGAAAATGCCTTGAGAGGTCAACATAGTAATTTAGGCGTCTTCCTGAGCTGGTCTGCGTTTAATCGAAGTTTAACCTTTCAGATACATACAGTCCCACCTGAAATTTGTATCAGAGAAAACGCATTTTATGACTTCAAATATCACTGACCATATCACGTAATATTGAAATTAATTATCTCCTTTCTCCCACGGTGCCTACGTAAACATCGGACGTGGAACGTTAGCAGGAGACGGTAGAAGGCTAGTCTCAGACGGGACAAGTGCTAAGCTACCGATATCTGAAGTGCATGTTAGTGTCAATGCGTGTGCAAGAGGAGAGGATAGGACAAGTTCGCGCGTGGTCCATGGTTCGTTTGTTATGATTCTGTTTCGGAATTCCTTAGGTACTGATCGAAGAAACGACGGAAAACTACCGATCGGAGCAGCTAGCCGCTAGAATTGTCCAGACCGCGGTTGAGTTCGGCCTAGCTACTTAGCTAGTGTCGAAAATCCGCGACCGACGGGACTCGAACCCCAGGACCTCCCGGTCAGAGTTGTTGGAGAGACAGCGTCATTGCTGGCTCTGAGCTAACCCAGCCGGTTCGCAATAGCGAGAAGCAAATTGAAGAGTCGCATGGGAATCTGGGCACCCGGCGAGTATCGTCATCGTTGCGTGTTCCGCACTGGTTGATGCGAGCTTCGAATGCTGCCTCACTGATCACCATTTGTTCGGAAGCAGCCACCACGCCAGCATAGAGCAAGCTCCGTGCCTGCCATTTCCGTATGACCGCCGCGCTCCGCGACCTTCGCCTCCACTTCTGGGCCCAATGCGAATCCTGTTCCACTCGCCCATCGCGCCTACGCTCACAGCAGATGACGCAGGCGAGCAGGAAACCCATTGTTGCAATAGTGAGGAGCTTGGCAACTATCTGTATCATCATCCACAACTAGCAACGTTTTCTCTTTTCTTCGAGAAATCGGAAAACCGGAGCAAATGACAAAGTTTGAAAGGATTGGAATTTACTTTGTAGATGGGACTTACACAACCACATTTTGTTGATTTTTATTTACTTATTTATTCATATTTTTATTAATTCGTGTTTATATCTTATGAATGTGCTTTTTACTTTCTCGTATACATACGTATATATGGTTTAATATACGAAGTATAGAGAACGTTATGTAATGCTGCGGAAAAACGATTTCGAGTTTTCAATGGAAATACACGTTTTGGGATCCCCTGATACCGAAAAAGTTTTTGTTTTTTTTCAAAACGTCCGTCCGTCTACGAGTACTACTAGCGCCTAAACCGTCCAGACAATATTTTCCCAATTGAAGAATCCTCTGTCGATCTGGCTCTAGTTGAAGCTTTGAAATTTCGAAAAACATTCTTTAAAATTTGGGGATACTTTACATCAAGACCCCCGGACATTTTCAAAATTTTCTTAAAATCGGCTCCAAAATTTTTCTTTAAATTTCTTGTAAGAAAATAGTAAAATACTTAATAAAAATGTGGCATAGGTGCGATTTTCGCGGTTAACTCTGAATTTTCGAAAATTGCAAAAGTTTGAATGTTTTCGGCGTCTTCCTACAACTATAAAATTAATGATAGAGTGTTTCCTTCAAATGAAATTTGTTGTCCATAAATAGTTATTTGTTTAAGGTCTTGTAAATTGTTTTGAAAATGTTAGTAGATTTTGTGCAATAATGGATACAATATTTGAAATTTTTAAAAAATAACAAAAACAAGATTTTCTCAAAAACGGCTCAATTTTTTTCTTTAAATATTTGATAGCGGTAGTGCAAAACAAACCCTATACAATGGCATAAACTCCATATTACTGTATTGTCTTGTTTCTTCAAAAATTACAAAAATGTAATTTTTTTACTCGTCTCCAACGTGAATTGCAAGAAGTTTGTAGGAGGGACAAATTGTCCTCCCGTCACCGCGATAGACAATCTTCATTCACAAATATTTCTCGTTTCGGGTTCAACGCCAAACGTTATGGCTGCCTCGAAGCATTTTCTCTCAGTTTTTAAATTTCGTAAAGAAATAGCTGATAGTGAGTGCGTTTATCTTCGCTATTTTTTCAAAAATTACAAGTGTGTGAATTTATGCATTTGGTTTTGAGAAAGAAACTAGTGATGCAAATAGCACACACTTTCTCGCCGTATTTTCAAGCAAAATTAAGAGAAAAGTACTCAAGTTTTTGAAAAAGTGTACATGACCTTATATCAAAATCTATCTTTAAGGAACAGATTTAGTTTAGGAAACAATCTCGATCTTTAATATTTTAGTTGTATGAAGACTCCAAAACATTATTTAAAATTAAAAATTTATCGAAAAATCAGAGTTTTCAACGAACATGAGACTTGCACCATTTTCTTAAACGTCCTTTACACTATCCAACGACAAAATTTAATAAAAAGCTGAAGCTGAAGGCATTTTTTGAAAATGTGTAAAATGTCCCAGGGGCATCACGTAAAGTACCCCCCCAAATTAAAATATCAGCTGCAAAAAAGAAGCTGCAACATCAGCGAGACCGATTGGGATTATCAATTTTGGAGAAAATCGGCTTAGCCTCTAGATGACCACAAAATATGAATTCGCGCAACACCACGCGTTTGAGGATATTTTCTAAATTTAGTAACTGGATTTATTCACTTTTTCGTTACTAGGACCCTGTAACAAGAGTTCTTTATGCCGAAATGCCGTGTTTTCGTGCATTATTAAATAACTCGCTACTCCGTAGCGAGAAAGTACATATGAATAAGAATCTATACAGGTATCATTTTTCACTTCTGGGTATATGCACTATAGAAAAGTTATGTAATGATGCAAAAAAGTGGGAAGTTTGACGAAAATAAACCCAATTTCGATTTTTTCGAACCTTTTATATACTTTCAATGTTGATGCTACGGATTTATTCTTAAAGGAATATATTTCCCTACATTAGCCATTTAAATCGTTTAATGAACACATTTTTAGTTCAATTTGTTTCAACCTATTTTTTACTTTCAATATTAAAGAAAAGTGTGGTATTTGTTTAATGCCATTAATTCTTCAATATTTTACCGGTGCATTATTAAATGAACTTCACATTTTGAAAATTTGAGTAGTTTTTGCGTAATTTGTAGTTATATCTTTTGACATATTCAAGTGATGTATGAAGAGTTGTTATGATAGAAAGTGCAGAATTAAACTATCACGTAACCAACAGTAGACGAGAAAGTATGGACTGTTGAAGCACTACAAGTCTGTTTAATGGATCTCGCTAGAATTTCGCGTTTTTATCGCAAAAATACACCATTTTCGTTTCAAAAACACTTTTCCTCAAGTTTCACGAAATAGAATTAAATTTTGGGTCTCGACAATAAATGTCACCAAGATAACGTGAAAATTATTTAATTTTGGATCTGACGCTTTCATCGTTCATAAAAAGAGACCTATGCACCTGTAACGAGCTCCTGCTTATCGCCATTAAAGCCACTGCTATGTGACATTGTAGCCGCTGCTCCATCGTCGTCGCGGTCCTTGGTGCTCGTTGCGTGTTCCTACCACCCATCGGTGCACTATTGAACGAAATGAAACTGCTGCGTGGGTGTCAGTTGCGGGAAGATTGTCCGAGAGTCACTCATGGTCTCGACACTCCCTTGATACATCATCTCCCACACGTACTCCTGTCACCTGCACGGTCTCCCGGCTACCGTCCCAACAGTTCCTCCATCGCCAGCACGGTCCCCGGCTACCGCCACCGCTCGCGCCCCGCTTCCGCTGTTCGCTCGCTCCCCGCCACCGCAGGCGCGCCGCACCATAATTCTCGCACACCAGTTCCCCGGAACTGCTCCCCGGCAGGGGCGGTGGGGGCGGGGCTGTGCGCGCGGAGAGGAGGGGAGCGGAGGGCGAAGGAAGGCATCGAGACGAGTGAGCGGTGAAGCGGGGCGTCAGTCGCTGCTCGACGCGGCGACAGCTCCATCAGTGGCGCCTCCCAGGGGGCGACGCAGGGGGCGGAGTTGGAGCGTGGGGGGCGGGGGCGGCGACCCCCTTCGGGCGCGCCCCGCCCCGCCCCCGCAGCTGCTGTCTCCGCGGAACGCGCGCCCGCGCCGGCGAAAAGTGTGGATGCGACGTTCCTAATAAATTTCCGGTCCAGCGACCTCGAGATGGCAACACGGAGTGCCGCGGATGGGCGGCGCCGGCCGGCGAGGGCGGGGCGGTAGGGTGGGGCGGGAATGGAGTAGCAGGAGAGGCGGCGGCGAAGGCGTTCTCAACAACTGCGGCTGGAGAAGATGCATTGGAATATAAGAGAGAAAGGAAACGACGAAAGAGCGTGGAAGATAAATAAGACTCTTCACAACATGAATGGTATTTTGCGAGAAATGTGGGGCCATGAACGAATGTATCTTTATTAAAACCCTTATTGTAATACCTTGGTTACGATTTAAACGATGGGATAAGGAGTAGGGAATATGGAAACACCCCTAGAAAAACCGTTGCGAACCTGCTTTGTCTATTACAATTCCATATGAATCGATCAGGCATTGAACCTCTGTTCCCAGTGAAAGGTGAGCGGTGTTACCAGTACACCATAGGTTGCCACCTCATGAGAACTGGTAGTTCAAGAGGCAGGAAAGACAGACAGGAGAAACACTTTTCAATAACACATGTAGATTTGAAGTATGACGTCCTAGAACACTATCACTACATAGCTACAGACGAGATTAAATATGAAAGAATATTTTATGGCCACAAGGCGAAGAGAAGTTCAAAAACATTAGCAGAAAGGGAAAACGGGGTACACAGATGCAATGTATACCCAGGAAGCAAGAGCGATCAGAGATGTAGACAGATGACACAAAAAGCACAATGAATAATAGTACAGACTGGAAAAGCAGCAAGAAATGGCGCGTGGCAGCATATTAATGGTGATTGGATTTATTTGATTTGTCAGAAAACAATAAATAGTATACGACACTTATGAGGTAAATGTAATCTGTGCACGTTTTCTTAAGCTCTGGAATTGCTACACCTCTCAGTTACTGTCAATAGTTGAATAATGAGTAAAGGTACCAACTAAACGTAGAAAAATTTGAAAACTAGAAATGTTTGCACCCATAGAGTAGAAAATTTGTTTGCACTAATGCACAGCCCACCACGTCACACATACCACACCAGCCGAGATGCGTTCTCCACCTCGCCATTCCTGGGGTTCGTCATTGCCGCCGTTAGCCGTTGGACTCCTTCCTGATCCCCACTCAGCTTATCTCTACGTGGATTCCGCCACCTAGCGCTGTCCGCTCCCCACCTTCCTTATCATGCTCCCCGTCCCCTCCCCTCCCGCTGCCTCAACCCCTTCCCCCTCTCTCTTCACTCCCGCATTCAGCGCTCCCTCTCCGCAACCCCGCCCTCCCGCCTCCTTTTCTGGCTCACTCCCCAATGTCCCCGGGGCTTACTGCTCTGCCACCAACCTGCTCACCAGCCATCGCTGTTTCCCCGCTGTCCGACATCGTTCCCTGCCCACGCTACCCGCTCTCGCTTCTCGTTGCTCCGCCCCTCGCCTATTGGTAATTCTCCGACCGAGCTCCCTTATCGGAATTCAACATGGCGAAGTGGTTTTGGCGAGATTTACTGTAATTTAATTTCCAAATAATCATCTTACATTTCTGGCTCTTGTCCAACATCTTTGAAACAAGCGAGCTGGAAATGCGGTGGAATTAATAACAGTATAGAAATATAATATAAAACACAGCATATTAACTAGAAGCGCAGTGCGCACGGGAGAGTGGGCTTGTGGCTGAAGTGGAGGGCGCAGAAAAAAGGGCGCGGAAAGTCGGAAACGGCAAGCCAGAGAGATGGAAAAGGGGTGGTAGATCGGGGAAGGCAGAGAAGAAAGGGAAAGTGAGAGCATGTCGGGGTAGAGCGCGAAGTGGGAGTAGCAACGGTTAATAAGCGAATGGAAAATGAGAGAGAGAGGCAGGGTAAGAGAGGAGACAAACGGAGGGAGAACAAAGAGAAAGTAGGAGTAAGAGAAGAAAAAGCAGGATCGAGCAGCGAGTTGGTCGGTGCGAGCGAGGAGATGGCTACGACAAGCAAGGGGCGGGCAGAGGAAAAGAAACGGACAGGGAGAGAGCGGGGCAGAATGGAAACACGGTCGTGGCAAGCAGAGCAGCCTGAGAGGGGAATATTGGGAAAGAGCGATCAAATGGGAGGTGGGAGGAGGATGCGGAAGGCTCGCATACCTGAGAACTGAGTAGCTTAGAAACAACGGCGTTGGGGTTGCAAATATTTTTAGAACCACATGGACGCCGACCTTCCTTGTCCAGCAGCTAGTTGTCACGTGGTAGTATACAGACCTCCCTCCCACGCTCAACGGTCGTGAGGTGGGGGTGAGCCGGCAGGTTCTGCTCTAGAAAACCTCGAGAATTTTCGCAAAATACACGCCCAGGCTATTCGTGCTTAGCACGTGACGAAAGTCACATGAGTGACGCGGTAGGAGCGTGCACTCGAGGCGGGGCCTCTCCGGTCAATGTGTGGCGTATCCACAGAACTGCACGATCACGGCAGTCGGTCGGGAAAAACCTAAACAAATGTATGGAGTAAATTCAATATATTATTTTGTAAATAAACTGTACGTACTCGTGTATAAACTGTACGTAAACTTGTATATATTGTTCTTGTCTGGTGAGCCCTTTCCGAGCAGGATGTAATGCGGGCTGGTGGGAAAGAGGGCGTAGATGGAAGCGGGAGAAGAAAGGGACGGTGGGAAGAGCGTAGATCGTGAGGAGGAAGGCGAGAGCAAGACGACATGGCAGTGGGGAAAGTTCGGATTCTTTCATGTTTTCCGCCCACGTCACCAGATAGCTCGTTAATCCCGTTAATGTAGTGAATGTTTCAGCCGGGAAGTACCGAATATCCTTTGGCGCTGAATGGTTGATTGATTGATTCATGTTTCCGGGCGCGTCAACTACTCTGGTCATTAGTCCCGTTATTGTAGTGCATGTTTTTTTTCTCGGGAGATGGCGGTGATCTTCCCCCGCTGGATGGCGAGATCCGGCACCGACCTACCGTCGGCTAGCTGGGTTTCCTCCTAACCAGGACTCTCCCACCAGCGGGGCACCACCCCAGCTAGGACAAGCTCTCAGCTCCCGACCGGTCTCCAGGGATATGTGTAAGTGTACGGCATGTTAGTGTAAGTGTGTGTGTGTAATGGGAGAGGAAAGGACAAGGAATGGGAAGGATAGATCGCGCGCGGTCCGTGGCCCGTTTGATAGGGTACTGCTCCGGCATTCGCCTGGTGTTGATCGGAGAAACCACGGAAAACTACCGATCAGAGCAGCCGGCCGCTAGAATTCTCCTCCAGACAGCGACTGAATCCGACCTAGCTGAAAAGCTAATGTCGAAAATCCTGCCGCCGTCAGGACTCCAACCTAGGACCTCCCGGTCAGAGGCGCTGCAGTGACATCAGTTGATGCACTGAGCTACCGCTCCCGGTGCCGCTGAATGGTGAGATAAGGCGCCGACATGCACGTCAGATCGCGGGCGATTTCTCTCTCCAGCTGCCTTCTGCAGCGAGACACCGACACAGCTGGAAGACCCAGCCGGAAGCACTAAACGTCCGACTGGTCTGTCATGTGTGGAAGTGTATGTATATGTTTGTGAGAAGCCAGGATAGATAAAGAAATATGAATGAAATTTTGCACGCGGTTCATGACCGTTTCTTAGGGTATCGCTCCGACATTCGCCCGGTAATGAACCGATCAGAGCAGTCGATCGCTACAATTCTCCTCCAGACCACAGTAGAATTCGACCAAACTATCTCGTTCATGCCGAAAACCCACTGCCGTCGGGGCACAACCCCTGGTATCTCCGGGTCAGAGACGCCGCAGAGACCGAGGCAACGCTGGCTCCGATTTAAATCAGCCCGTGGAGAGTGAGAAACCAGGTAGGGCGTGGAGCGCGCGAAGGGCCGCGAGCGCTGTGGGGCAGGGGAGCGGGCAAGGTTTGGAGGACGAGGAAGGCGGGAAGAGTGGCGAGGGCGGGGAGGGAGGGACGGGCGGAGTGGGCGGAGTGGGCGGACGGCTCTTGTCGCCGGCGTTGGGGCATAGATGGATCATCATCGGTTAAGGAGCTGTCTCGCCTTTCAGCGCGGTTTTCGAGCACCTCCCGCTCGTCCGCGGAGTCTGCCGCTTCCGCAGCCTCCTCCTGCCTCCGCCGGCGCCGACCACGCCAGCCCCACTTTCACCTTTCCACGTGCGCGGCGTCCCCCTGGCGCCCCCCGCTCGCCCGCTGGCGCTGACGCCTTCTGACAATCGTTGAGGCCCCGTAAGCGGGCTTCCCGGGCCCAGCGATGTCGGCGGCGTCCGCGGAGGGTGGCGGGTGGAGGGGCGGAGTGGGGCGGGGAAGGCCTGAGCGACGCGAGAGCGTGTTCAGCTCGTTCACGTTACGACCCATCACCGGCGCCGGAGCCGTATCCCGCCGTCTACGGCCCACGAAACAACTGCCACCGCCGCAGCCGCAGCTGCCGGTTCACCTTAACCCCTTCGCGAGCCCCGCGAGGCGGCGACGGTGGTGACGGCGGGGCGCGGACGCAACCGGGGGCGGGGCACAGATTTTTCCGGAGCTCGGTCAATCGTTGGCAATGAGACTCGACGCCGACGGCGTCACTGCTTCCCGCATTTCCCCGCCTCTCCGCTTTGTCCCGCCTCGCCCCGCCCCTCGCTCCTGCCCCACCCTCGCTCCGCCCCGCCCGCCCACGATCCGGTCGTTACTCGTAAATAATTGCGCTCAAATTTAATTACGAGATCTGCGCACGCTCGTCCGCCCTGTTTTCCTCCGCGCTCCCTCCTCCTACCCCCCCTGACCGAGGGCTTCTGCGCCGCTGCCCGGGCGCTCCTTGGCGTCGCCTCGGACGTACATTTCTAAACAGTAATCACGTTAAAGAAAGGACCTACAATTGAGGCATCTGATTTGCCAGAACTTGGGGATGCGCTACCTCCTTAACAGAATAGTCCCTGGATCATGTTCTCATTTTACTGTTTTAAAAAAAAGAAATTAAATTAAGAGACGAAGTAGAATTCTGCGGTTTGCAGCTTCTTGGGTCCATTCCCACGTAATGCATGAGTGTTTTGGCTGTTGGTTTTTGGCATAGTTGACTTCTCATACCATATATGTTTTCCGGCTGAATATCATTCCGTCCATAATAATTCGCCTATCT